>JAIUND010003423.1:0-15940 GCA_034699125.1 Gisinianus flammeolus
ATGATAGTATATATTTATTATATAGGGAAGAACCAATTTGAATTTAAATCTTTACAGATACTAAACACAGAAAAAGGTAATGAAATAAAATGTTCTGGGAAACCCAGCAATTCAGTAAATTTAAAACAAGAAATAAAAATCATGCAACAAAATAGTATATAGTTCAAGTTTTGAGGGTCCGTCATAACATTAACTATTTACCCTCACCAGAGCCCTTGGAACTTTTGCTGGCCTGCCCCTTCCACGTTTTTGAGCTAAAGGCAAAGACGAAATACTTCTAGGAACCACAGCCCAGTCAAATCGTATGGCAATGCCAAGAATATGCTTGCACATGTATTTTTTTTGAAATTGCGGGCAAGTGCATTCACCGGATTCCCAGTAAGCCCCGCCTTCCTCACTTGTGAGAATTTTGATCTCCCAAATGTTGAATTCCTTTTCAACGTACTCATCAAAAGATGTCCAAGCTAATGCATCCCTCAAGCGAATCTGTTCCTTGATGAGAGTAGGAGTGGGAGGATTCTTTCCGGCACGCCCACGTAGAATTTTGTGAGTCCGTCGTGTTCTCGTTGTTTCAGTAGAGGCGAGTGGGACCATTTAAATGCTTTGTCCCAAAGTGGGGTCGTGAGAGAAGGTGAGTAGGCAAACAATTTTTGGGTTGGGCTATCGGATTCCGAATCTCGATCACGTGACCACTCATGGACAATTTCCATCAACTTTTTCATGTATTCCTCACACGGAAGCCTTATCCTTAGGGTGTTTTCCTTCTTAATTGTGCTGTTGACCGCCTCGAGGGCGTTATTTGTGGACGGGAAACCCGGTGCTGCTCCCTCGTACCATCCCGAGTTTGTCAAAATCCGATTCCCCTCGATGTAATCCATGAGGTCTTCGTACTCGGCCCATTTCACTTTGAAAAGCGAGAATGCCCGCACCAAAATCTCTTTCGTCTTTGAGAGTTGGAGCGTGACTACATCCGCCTGGATTACAGCTCTCACAGCTTTATCCCGAACAAATTTCACTATTTTTGCCCTGATTTCAGATGTGGTTGTTGTTGTTGTGGAATCTGAAACGACATTACAGGTATATAAGCACAATGTAAAATTTCAACTATATGGAAAAGCATCATTAAACATGTATTGTCACTTTATTGATTATAATTGAGAGATGTAGAAGAGATTAATTTACCGATAGGGTTTTTGTGGACTTGAAGTTGAGACAAACGTTGACTCATTTATACTTATACGTACAATCTGGGAATATTTTATGGAATTGCATATAGAAATTACTTGCCAATAAATGTTACTTTTCCGTTAAATTGTCACTTAACTACTTATTCCGCAATTATGTAGCAAATACGCTAAACTTTTGTAATTTAGTATACTAAATTTGGAATTGTGGATTCGTGGTTAGGTGATGGCTCAGTTCAAATTTTGTGGGCTGCAATTACATTATTTTGTGGGCCGTTTTGGGACATTTTTGTGGGTAACTTTTTGCGGGTCAATTGTGATTTTTTTGTGGGCAAATACCGTGTGGGCCAAAATAAATAATTTGTGGGCACTTTTGAATACTTTTGTGGGCCGATTATATTACAAGCCACTTTTCTCTAGAATATGTCGGCGTAAGTGTGGAGTTCATTCTCTTTTTCTCTTATATAAGAATGCAAATGTAAATATATATATGTTGGAGCGTTATTCCCGTTAATTTTTTGTTGTCAAATTGTTGCGGCTGCTGTGTGTGAAGACGTCTCACATGTGGAACTTTATTCAAAACCTAAATATTCCAACAAATAATTATCCATTTTTTGTTCTCACATTTCTTCCGATTATACCCGCATTTCCACATTTATGTATTATTTTTCTTATTCATTTCCGTTTCGCGTCCTTTTTTATGCTTTCTCAAAATTCCCTTTGACTTCAACTTATTTAGTCTCAAAATATAGTGAACGTTCCACGCAGTTGTGACTTTAATTATAAAAATGTTGCACTTAATCTCCTTTCTGTGTATTTAAAGCCCCCTTCTTGCAGACGGCATGAATACCGTACCATGTGTACTTGTCCATAGAGAATGGGACATGTGCATTCACAGGAATCATATGTGGCGATGCGGTGAGTTTATAGATAGATATTTATTGAATTTTAGGCTTACGCCCCTTTCAAAGTTATCAAGCATACAAACATTTTTTTTAACAACAATATACAAACTCAAAAAATGCGGCGTTAAAACCCAAAAACGGAAAAAGCCTACACATTCGAGTGTGCATGGGGAGAGAGCGGGTGGATTTTTTAAATTTTAATTATTTAGGTATAATTTGACAAAGTAACAGGCGTCGCTTTGAGGAAGATGACAGCTTTCTTATAGGTAAATTTTGGGAGATTATATAGCTGGGGTAAGTGCTTCACCTATATTTTGATCCACAACAAATTACACACGGGTTAGACGGCATTTATAACCGCAGAGGTACCCGCCACCCACGAAACCAGTAGGTCTTCACTCTTTTCATCCACCTCCT
Source organism: Gisinianus flammeolus (assembly GCA_034699125.1). NCBI lineage: Eukaryota > Metazoa > Arthropoda > Collembola > Symphypleona > Katiannidae > Gisinianus > Gisinianus flammeolus. The sequence continues at coordinate 2,507 of JAIUND010003423.1, forward strand.
AGACCGTATCTCCTCGCAGTTTCTCCTCCAGTCTCCTCATCCTCTTCCTTGGATTTTCTATATGTTTGCAGTCGATTAGGGGATGTGGGAATTTTGATGCCGATTTTTGGTGTTGAATATGGAGATGATGAGAACCAAAACTTCCTTCCTACGAAATAATGACTGACACAAAATGAAACATAGGATTCGGTCACAGGATTCTCTTTAATGTTACAGGGTAACTCACTAGTTTATTATTATTTAATGAGGATGGTTCCCCCACTCGTAATAGTCTTGCTTAGAGCTCCGTGACTTTGGCCACCGTGTGCCGCCCTCTTACGTGGAAATTTGAGTTAATTCCCATGCTTTCTGTCGTTTTGGAAATTCACATTTGATTACAAAATTTTGTGTTTTTAACGATAAATATGTATAAACTGTAATAATTTTGATAACAGAGTGAAAAAGGGACACAAAGTAATATATTAGTATATCGGATAATGTGAAAAAACAGTAAAATTTACACAGTGAAATTATATAAAATGAGGAGAGACAAAATCTCTCACCACCATACCATACCAAGGGTTCCCGCTCTCCTCTCAATATAGATATAGAGTTTATATATTATGTGTGAAACAAAACTTTGACTTATGGCATGACTCCAATTTGCACTTTTTGTTGTATAGTTTTGAGGACATTTTTTGCACATTTTAAGGAAAATCAATATTTGACATGCTCTATATTATATTATTTGTCCACCAGAACCACACGTTAACCTCCTCCATGTTGGCTGAACTCTGTGACTATACAGGAAAAGGACGAAGACCAAGCAAATTTAGGGAGCTGAATATACGAACGTGCGTGTGATGATCAGACTCCACATATCAATTTAAATTTCAATCAAATCATTACAAATCATCCACATTTCAATTTAAATCAATCCACACATTTCCTTTTTAAATTCCCATTCTATCAAATGAGACTATCAAATTCAAATTTTATATATTATATTGTCAAAATATAAGCTTAAATGAAATTACGCTATGATGCATACTAATTAATTTGAAATTCCGTTCTCTTATATTGTCATTTAAACATGAGAACTCTTCTCTTTTTTTCCCCACACATTTTCCTTCCGACTTTTTTCTTGGCATAATTTATATTTGCATATATTCGTTCATTTGTCCCAAATAATTAATATATCGCGTGTGGATCCTGTATTTAAATGGACGAAACTCAGAATGTATCCCACAACGGCAATCATATATAATTATCCGCTTCATCCACTCACTCGACAACATCATAAGCAATTAACTCTGCGTCCATCACGATCCACAATATTACGAGGACTGTCAAACACATTATGTCTGGCATTCATTTTATATTTGTGTGTATAAAAAACTTGGCGGGAAAATTTTATTTATTTCGCTCAATTTCCAATTCCCAATTAAAAATATTAACTGGTAATACAAATGTATACACAGACGATAAAACTGTCGGATTTCGCTTTACAGCTGCATTTACTCACGCTTTGAATGTGGCACTGTCGAGCGTCGATCCATTTTGATTCCCCGCAAACGTCATTTCCCGCATCCAATTCAATTTCAAAATCTCCCATAAAGCTTCTAAGATTTCCAATCAAAACGTCCAAAATTTAGGACAAATTCATTTAAAGATTTTTAGGTGTGGGAACAACGCGATAGTTTTATAAAAATGATAAGGGAAATTCAATTTTAAGCCGAGTTCAAATATATTTAATTATGTTGACGCTTCCTGGACAAATCCGTGGGTTCATATAGCAAAAAATGCTATAAAGAAGCGAATGAGGAATTTTTAAGTTAGGTTAGGTTATGTTATGGACAAGTAGTTAAATTAAATGGCAATGTGAATGTGTGGATTTGGCTACTTCATTTCCATTGCAAAGATACCATGGAATAATTTGTAATTTCAAAATCCTGACCAAAGTGACCTTTTGCCGCCATTATCAAATTCCCTTGTTTCAGCATAATTAAACCCACACCGGAGGATTTCATGCATCATGACATTTTGTGCATCAATTTGAAATTCTTGACGGACAAACTGTGGGAAAAATTCCAGCGGGAATAGGGAACACAATTTATATATATTTATATATGCTTCGCTTTCTCACCAAGCTAATTGAAAGACCACAACTTCGGAATGGGAACAAACTGACGACTTGAAATCTCTCCTAAAACCATGAAAAAATTCACAATTTGAAAACTTCCGCATTTTATCAAGTATCTATTAATTATTTTCTTTTTGCAGTTTTTCTTACAAATGGTATAATAAATGAAACCCAGAAAATTGATTGGGTCAATTCAAGTCACTATTCAAAATTTGGGTCAATTTAGACCAAAATATCAAAAAATTTGAGTCAATTTAGGCCAAAGTTAAAAATTTGAGGCCATTTAGCTCCAGTTTTAGGCGCGCTTAAAATCTTAATTGTGAGTAAACCGTGTTTCAAAAATTTGGCTCAACAATTAATTAGAAATTTTGACCAAATACTTCGAGTTTAAGTTTAGGACCGAAATTGAGCAGGACCCATTTTGGCTCTTATTCAAAATGGGGATTATTTTTCAAATTTGAGAGGTTATGGCTAATTGAAAATTTAGAAGTAGTGGAAAATAGTGGTAGTGATCACCACTACTAACCAAAATCTCCACTACATTATACTTACCGCTAGCCTTCCCACTCCAACTTCACTAACTACTTTTGTTCACTTCATTGCCCCAAAAGTTGCGTGGCCAACACTGGAAATTGTACAATTTCCAGTGTTGTCTACATAGACAATTCGCGTATGAATGACAGTTTTCGAACGGCACAGACGCCCTTGATTTTGAAACCTCAGCCCACGACCAGAAAAAAAGTCTCCACGAAAACTTTTACAATTTCCACATCAATCTCATTCTCTCATTTCCACATCAATTTTCCTCTCTCTTATTTCTCACTCCAATTAAATATTAAATATTAAATCCCGTCTCCCAAACTTCAATAATTAAATCACACGTACAAAAAATATTGGGAGTTCAAAAGTGTGGACGACGACGAAAGTCGGAGTCGGAATTCGGCGAGTAGAGGAAAAAGAAAGCAGTGTTGTATAATTCCACTTTTTGGTTATCCTAATTCTAGGTAATTATTTTTTTGCTATAATTCCACAATTCCTTACTAATTCTTTCTGCCGTTCTTTTATTGGTAATCCTAATTCCTCAGTAATTCTTTTAGGTAATAACTTTGGTAATCCTATTTCCAATTCTAATTCCAAAATTTTAAAATTTCCCCTTTGAAAAATTCAAAAAATAGGGGTAACAAATTATTACCATAATAATAATAATACCCAAAATTCCTTTTGCCAATTCTTTGGGGTAATTCTTTTTTTGGTAATTCCGCAATTCCTTACCCATTCGTTTTGGAAATTTTTTGGTAATTCCAATTCCTTAGTAATTCTTCCTACCGATGCTTTCGGTAATTCTATAGGTAATTTGTAGTAATACCTAATTCTGGAATTGATTCCAAAAGAATTAGCAAAAGAATTATACAAGACTGAAAGAAAGAAAAAAAGAGTTCAAAATTTTCGTGTGCCGAATGCTAAATTTTCCACACACTAATTTCATATTTAACTATATAACTATATAACTTTAAAATAATGTTGACTCGTGAGTCCTTAAGTTAATTGCATACCTTGTTTTTTTTAATTAATTCATGCAGAATCTCAGTATTATTAATATTATTATAAGGATTTCCCAAGAGAATCTGCAAAATCCGCAATTGACAATTTACATATCCGAATTCACATATGTGTATAAAATGTATATACATAATAAAAAAATACAGAGGACATTTAAATTAATTAAAATGGGAATGTTGAATTGGTTCATTATGAATTCTCACTAATTGACTAATTGTGTGTACATTTTAGTATTTTGATTGTACATAATTATAATTGTAATTGTATAATATAATTTTGTATGTATATAGAGATCAAAGATCAAATATGATGGAGCATCAAAATCAAAATCAAACTCCAAATCCCATCAGCAGCAGCTGCTGCAGCAATGGCAATGGCAATAATAACAATCTGAAAATCCGTGTGTGTGATTTGTATTGCTACGATTGCTCTAAACAATTCCCAGATTCTCTCACATTTAATTCTCATCATCATCATCATCATCCAGATCATCAATTAAAGGGTGGAGAACAAGAACCAGAACAAGAACAAGGACCGGATTTGAGCGTGAAGGAACTGGACGGGACGGAAATGTCAGTAACCATGGGAGTTAAATCCGAGCCACATCAACATGAAAATGACCATAAGGAGAACGACGAGGACATGGACACAGACGGAGAGAATCCTCTGCCCTGCTCACTGCCATTGGTACACATGGATTCGGATTTGGATTGTGATTCAGATTCGGCTGAGGAATTGAATTTGAATTTGAATTTGAATGTGGATTTGGACGAGAGAGAAATAAATCCTCCTCCGGACAGTCATCGTCATGAATCCCCGTAAGAAACAGAGAGAAAGTCAATATGTACCGTCTGTTAAGTTCAAAAAAGGTCGATAATCATTTGGCCCCCGACGCAGTATATGCGTATGCACACAATGTGTATTCACCCTCTTTTGAACTTAACAGACGATATATACATATTTTCATTTTTACACTCACATTTCCATTGACCATTTATATTTGCAATTTACTTTTATTATTATTATCGTTATAAAGTATTATGTATTAATTTATTAATTATTATTATCATCATTATTAAATACTCCGTTCAATTTTAATTTTTTTTATGTAATGTATACATTTTAATTCACTGTCATTGTAATTTTACTAATTTTAATTGTAATTGTAATTTTGTAATTTCAACATTGGTTTTTCCCCTTGATATTCATTTGACATTTGATGATATTTTGAATGACGACACACACACACAGAAAGAGGGAAGAAAAGCAGATGAACAATTTTAAAGTCCGGCGTCTTCGTCCTCTTCCGCATCCTCGTCCTCGTCGTCTGGTCAAAGAAGGTCCGGATGTGATGCGTCCATATCCATGTCCATCCTGTCACCTCCGTTTCACCCGGAAGCCTCACATGCTCCGTCACGTCCAGACCCAACACCCGCCTTCTTCACCTGATGATGCCTTTTCTGATGATGATGATGATGATGACGATGATGATGACGATGACGATGATTCCGTTGTTGTTATTGTTGCTGATCATGGAGATGGAGTTTCGACGACAGTTTCCTCATCTTCACTCAAATCCCCTCTTTCTTCTCCACCTCGTCAAACTCCAACTCAAACTCAAACTAGTCGAAAGAGCACCAGTAAAACCCCGGCCGCTTTCAAAATCTCAAACTCAAACTCAAACAAGTCACAATCACAATCAAAATCTCCATCCAAATCCAATTCCAAATCCACTCCACATCGAATTCAAACTCGAACTCGTAAAAGATCGTTGACTGACAGGGAGCAACATGACGTTTTTTTTGGACCCCAAAACTATTTCCATTGTCCCACGTGCTACGAGACCAACTTCCGGAATTTCACCGCCCTTCAAAGTCATTTCCTGGATTGTCAGGACGATCAAAGACGATCCGAGTCCTTTGATCAATTCCAACTAGAGAAAATCCAGGAGCGACTTGCACTCAAATTACAATCCTCATCATCATCATCAAATCACAAGAGCAACAATAATATTAACAGCAACAACAACAAGAACATCAACAACAGAATTTCCCTGTCCACTGAGGAATTCCATGTGGACGCCCGCTGTAATAAATGCAACAAGGACCTGGACAGTCACGAGAATTTCACGGATCATCACCGACAATTCCATTTGATAACCCCCACCAACAAAAAAACAACAACAACAACGGCAGAAACAACAACAATGAATAAGGAATCTCGACGACCTCAGCGTAAAGCCGCCCAAAAAACTGTGAAAAAATCCCAGTTTGAATCCTCCGTTCATCATCATCATAATCATTCCGACTCGAATTCGAATTCAAATTCAAATCTTGGCAGCCTTGAAGACGAAGACGACGACAATGACAAGGACAATGAAGCGGAAGTGGACTGGGCTCCGTCCCCTCAAGCTGACCCAACCTCTGACCCAGAGGATTCTTCTGAACCGGAACCTGAAGTGAACTCGGACCACAATAATTCCTCCACTTCCGGTCCAGCTCGAGCCAAAAAGTCCAAGAAAACGGTCAAGACTCGGAGAAAAGGAAAAGGGAAGAAAATCCATGACAAGGACAAGGATAAGGACAAAGAGAGAGAGAAAGATAAACCGGAGCGGCCTTGTTCGTACTGTCCCTTGAAATTTGACAGTTGGGTCCAACTCAAGTCCCACTCCATCTCCGCCCACCCTGAAGCTCTCAAGCCCTTCAAGTGCTCTCACGCTCCCTGCGAAAAGTCCTTCAATCACGGCTATAGCTTGACCAACCACGAGCGCTCTCACACTCCAGCCCCCTTCATGTGCTCCACTTGCTCCAAGGTCCTCCAGTCCCTCGAGGCCCTTCAGAATCATGAGCGACGTCATCGTGGAGAGAATTCCTTCCTGTGTGAGGCTTGCGCGAAGGCCTATCCCTCCAAGAAACAGTTGAATAAGCACATGAAGAGTCACTTGGACTACTCCGAGCGACCCTTCCCATGTTCCTTCCTCGGCTGTGATCGACGCTTCATTCACTCGAGTCATTTGAAGGCGCATGCGCTCACTCATGTCCCCGCCTCTGCCAAACAGTTTAAATGTTCCATTCCGTCCTGCTCCAAAGCGTTCCTCACGCGGCCGGAACTGGAGGCTCATCAGCTGGCGAGTCATTCTCAGTCTGCGGATCATCCGGAATTATCTGCTTTGATTTATTGCTCAAAGGGATGTGGGGAGTCCTTTCCGAGTCGCTCGAGGATGCTCCTTCACGTCCGGCGGACTCATCCGGAGCCGGGGAAGACAAGGGAGCAAGTGACGAAGCGCTATGAGTGTTCCGTGAAGGACTGTGGCCAGTCCTTCACGGGCTATCGCGGTCGGAAACTCCATGAGGCCCGTCATTCTGGGGTAAAGGAATTTCATTGTGGCGCCCTCGACTGTGACAAAGTTTTCTATACGGAGGATGAGCGGAGTGGGCATGCGCAGAGGGTCCATGGCCCACCCGATCACACTTGTCACGAGTGTGGGAAGGGATTTCGGGATCCTCAAGGGCTCCGAGCTCATTTGAGGGTTCATACGGGCGAGTCTTTGAGTTTATTCAAGTGCCCACATTGTCCGGCTGCTTTCTCGGATAGTCGACCCAGGAATAAACATGTGAAGACGGCTCATTCTCAGTCTCACCACTCTCAATTCCAATCTCAACCGGAAGTGGAAGTGGAGGAGGACTCCTCATTTCAGCAGAATCCTCATTCAAATCCAAATTCAAATTCAAATCCAGGGGGGAATCACAGTCAGAACAACCACAACAACAACAACAATCTAAATATTTTCCATAGATATTCTCCCGGGGAATTTTAATGGAATTTGGATATTTGAATATTTGAAAGTTGAAAATTGAAAAGGGCGGGCTTTTTTCTCCCTCCACATTTAATTTTTTTGAGAATTTTCTCTCTTGTTCTTATGTTTTCTATGGGGAATTGAATCATTGAATAAAACTTGATGACATATTTATATGTATATTTCCGGTTTGGATATAAAAAACTAATGGACTACGAGAAAAAAAGCGTGTTATTGTTCCTGAGATTTATTTGGGATATAGAGGGCGCGGCGATTTGGTTTTTATTCAATTTTCAATTTGAAATGAAAAAAGCATATTATCAAATATTATATGTTACAAAAAAAAATAGTCGGAATTTGAAGGATTTCTGCGGGAAATTCCTTCTCAAAATTCGCACAGACAAAATCGGCAAATCCGCATCCGCGCGGACTTTTCATATATTTAATCTGAATAGAGTTTCATCATTATTATTATTGTTCGAGGACTTTTGTCCGTCAAATTTAGATGGGAATTTAATGGTGAACACACAGGAAAGTCACTTATCTATATATTTATAAATATAATAGTTCTATTATTAGGAAAAAGACAGTCGCAAGTCAAACAAAAAGGAAAGGAATTGTCAATATTTGCAAATGTAAATGTGTCCACACGTTCAATCAACAGCATTGATATTTTTTTACACACCTTACTTTTTGTCTTTTGTCTAAATATTATATTTTATACGATTCGATCCGGAAAATATACAAGAAAATTACGTACATTGTCCATCACATACATTTCCCATGAGAATTTGAATTTCCAATCCACAATTTCCATATCTTTGAGAAAATAATGTGTTATTCAACTTCAATTTGCCCACAATCACAGTTCTTGGTCACTGTATTTAATTGTGCATTATTAGTTTTGATTTTGATTTTGAGTTTTCTAGTCCCCTCATTAAATAGTGCTCAATTAAGTACCGAGGAGGAGCCCTTGAAACTGCTCTTCCCAATTTTACTTGGTGCGGAAAGGGAGGCTTTTCAAAAATTCCACCGGCTTCGAGTCCCACAAATTCCTCCAAATTCTGATCAACAACAACAACAGCAACAACATTCAGAACAAATCTGCACTTTCCAACTTTTCCTGTGCAAAAATTCCCCTTCGGAAACGTCTGTTTCTGCTGCTTCTGCTGCTGCTACGATTTTCTCCAAGTCATTTTGGGGCTGGAAAAGTCCAAAAACGGTGGAAACGTCCACAGGTTTCAGTCAAGCACGTGGTATGAAAGACTTGAAAGGGACTTTTTTGAAGGGACAATGCGGGAATGTGAGCAATGAAAATCCCTTGAAAAAGTCCAGAGTCCGAAAATTTTCTTCCAATTGTCGACTCCACATTTTCCTGAGTTGTTCCTCTTCTCACTCGATCCCTTTCCTCAAGTCCTTTATGGCCTTTGAAAAAACATTGAAATCCGTTCTCCACAAGCAGTTTTTCATTTTCATCGAGGAGGAAAAGGAAAATGAGCGGGAAAAACCCAAGGAAATTCTGGACTTGTGGGGCAAATTGAGATTTAAATTCTGGATTCATGTCCATTTGAAATCTAATTTGAATTTGAATTTGAATTCCTCCAGCGGCGATGAGAATTTGAATTTGCATTATTTGAGTTTCGTGCCATCTTTGGATCAAACCAAAACCAAGAAATTATTATTTTTCTCTGATAGAAAAAAGGAGGGCGATGCGGATTCTTGTGTGGTCCGCTCAGCCATTTGTAAGGGCTGCACCCTCTACATTTTCACCAAGGACTTGATCGTTCGTGAAGGGAGAGGGCGTGGCGTTCTCTATAATTTCATGGAGGTCCTCGGCCGGAAAATCAATTGTACGTTCATGCTGGAGTCTGTGAATCATTTGGAGCCAAAGGAGAGGGGGCCCTTTGGGGGCTACATTGACTACTTAAGGCATGGCGACTATGACATGACGCTCTACACGGATTTGGATTGTCATCGGGAGACGGTCGCCATTTCCTCCGCGCCCATTTCCTTCGAGTCCCTCGTTTTCGTCCTTCAAGTCCGTTTTGGTCATACGAATTGGATCGTCATTAAGGCACCCTTGAGTCTCTCCACGTGGGCGGGAACGGCTGGAGTCTCTCTCTTTATTTTCCTCGTCATCCTTCTCTGCCCCAAAAATTCGTATGAAAAATGGACATGAATAATGAACTAAAAAAATTGAATGATGCACCCTTGACCTTGACTTTTGACCTGTAGAAAAAATTGACCCTTAGCTTTGGCAATGCCAACCTTGGCCGCCTAATATTTTGTGAAGGTTTGCTTCTGACCTGGCAAATTTATACGTTGTCTTTTTTTTGTATCCATATTACATTAAGGAACTTGACCTTTGACCTTGGACTTTTGACCTTTGACCTTTGCATTTCCTTATTTGACCTTGATTCCGTTGACCTTGGACAGTTAATATATTCAGGTCTTGGGCTCTTCACATGGAAATTTTGGACTTTTTGCTTTGACCTTAACTTTTGACATGTTCGACCTTGAACCTATAAAGTCTGAGTATTTGACCCCTGACCTTTGTACTCTTGATCTGTGACCTTCATTGTTTTGACACTTAATTTTCGGATCTTTGGCTCCTCACCTGTACAATTTGAGCTTTGACCTCTCAAGTCTGAATATTTGACAATGCGACCCTTGACCTTTTTGCACCCTTTACTTTTTCCTTAGGAGAAAATGGCGTCGTTGTGAATTCCACGGGCGTTGCTCCTCTTCAATGTGGCTCATCACACAAATAATGCTGCGTAGTCCAGCGCCATCTTCATCCTCGTCCACAAACAACACACACCGACGGATTTTGGCGCCAACCCTTGTATTTGCTCTCGTCATGTCCGTTTGTTACTCGAGTAAGTTGGTCTCGATCCTCACTTTACCCTCGAGCATCCATCCCTTGACGAGTCAAGCCCTTATGAAGGCCCCCGCGTACACTTTGTACATGCACAAAAACGGGTATCCCAGTCAATCCCGACTTTTCAAAGAGTTCCCAGGGCTGAGCTCCCTCCTTAAAACCACCAACTCCATCGCGGAATGCATGGCTACACTTCTTTCAAACCATCCCGCCGCCTGCATCATCAGTGACGTGGCCAAGGATATCGCCATTGCCGCCAATCTTTCCCTCAGGTAAACAAAATTCATTCCAATTAATTAATTAATTATTCTAAACTGTCAAGCTCTGTGAGGGATTCGAGAGAATTCCATGGAAAATTATGACGAAGAAAGCAGAGAAGTGTGGATTTGATACATTTTGGGCACACATGCACACAGATTGAGTGAAAGCATCAAGGAGACGGCGTCAGAGAAATTCCACTCGAGTCCAATGAGGATTTCTGGCATGTCGCGAGCGCAAGGGATTCATTTCTCCCTGGATTTCCTGTATACGGAGGACTTTAGTCGTCACATCCGGCTCTTTTCGGACACGGGACTATTTCAAATCTGGAATTCCCGGCATCTCCGACTCATTCATAAAGAAAATGAGGACAGACGACGACGACGAGGGTCTGATTCAGTCGCCAACGACAACGACAATTCCAAAGAAACAGTAAAACTCGCTTCATTGTACCGAAAACAATCAGATAAATATTCTCAACTCGGACATTTGCTCTGTGTTTTCATCGTGGGTGGTCTCGGACTGGGCTCCGCCCTCATTTCCTACCTCATCGAGATCCTTTTTTGGGGCATCTCCACGGAATTCGCAAGGGGAAAGTCCGACCGGAGGGAATTTAAATTACCATTTAAATAATCTTAAAATACTACGAAAAATTTATGTACATATTATATTAACCCTAGCAATGGCAATCCTATTTTTGTCTTAGAAAAGGTAATGTGTTGACAAATGTCAACATCTCGAATTTTCAAAAAAATCTGTATTAAGGGGCAGATTGCCTTCAAAACAAAATTTTACCTAACTTGAAACACCTTTTATAGTATAACTTTGGGCTTGTAAATTGTATACCAGCCCTTATAAACCTTAAAACCTGCAAATCTCAAAATATATTAAAAAAGTACTAAAATGAAGTGGTTCCGTCAAGCAAAATTTTGTGTTGCTTGCATTCAAGCGGCCCCTTAATATTTTCCCGTATATATACAGTGATCTGGGTTGCCAAGAGAATAGATTTTTGAAATTTTGAATTTTAACATGGCAAATGTTTTCAGTGCCTGAGATTTTAATTGCTCACAATTTAGCTACAATTAAAAAAAATTCGAAAAAATGAGAGTGTTCAGAATGAAATTCTGTACAAATACCAATTTTTTCAGATTTTTTACTCAAAATTTCTAATAGAAACTTATTCGCTGAACATCGGATGTTGAAATTTGTCAACACATTGCCATTGCTAGGGTTAAAGGCCTTACCAGAGTAAGAATGAAATCCTATGGTTACGTGAACATGAAGGGAAATTTCATATAACAACGAGTTTTGTTTTTAGAGTACCAATGATTTCACAACGTTAAATGGAAATTTAACAAATTCCCATCACGATTCTCAACTCGTGGAAAATTCATGGCAAGCGCTTGCTGCAACGTTTGGTTTTACAGGTACGAACGCATCAATGTTTTACTTAATTAAGTTCTTTCTGTGGTCAGGCACTAAGGCTTGCCACGGGTCGGATACGGATCGATCCGTGATCCGATCACGTAGTCATCCGAAGTGTTCCGACCCGTCGGATCACGGATCAGTTTCTGATCCGACCAGTCGGGTCGGATCGGATCGGATCACGGATGATCCGACATCATTTATACTTGCACAGTTTCACATTTTTGTACCATTTTCTTCAATTTTATTTTAAAACAACGCGTTTATTGAAACATAAATATAAAGCAGCAGAATTAAATTGTGTCAAGTTCACAAATAAACGTTTTACATGAAATGCATATTTTTTTAATGTTGTAAATTAATATAAATAGACAATGTGAGTGCCAAATGTGCCAATATGAAATTCTTCATTTGAAATAAGTTTCTCACACTCGGCCATAATAAGAAATAATATTAAATTGTTCTTTCAATACTCAAATTTATTAATACAAAAATTTATTGATATATTCTACAATTTTCAAATTCAAAATTATCCTTGCATAAAAATTCCCAAAGAACACAAGCATATTATTAATTTATAATTATTTTACAAAATAAAAAGACGAGACTTAATTAAAAAGTAAATCTACAGCAGAAAAATGAGATTCAACAAAAAAAATTAAGTGTCACTTTTCCACCAGCTTTTCAGACACATGGAAGCTGCGATTGTATCTGAGCTCAATGAGCAGCGTGTTGGAGCAATGAGGTCGACACCAGCTGAAAAGTCCCTTTCAACAGCAACCGAAGTACTTTGAACTGGCAAATAGTCACGAGCCATGAGACTCAAACAAGGATATTCTGCCTCGTGGTCTTTCCAAAACTGAAGAACATCGACCTTTGGTGGGGATAAAGTGGATTTTAAATAAGATTGAATCTCCGGAAGGTCCTTCTCATTCTTTCTACGTTTGTGAATATGTGCAAAAAGCTCATCTTCATTTTCATTCTCATTAACATAGTTAGCTGGAGAAGCACTTTGGTAATTGTCTTCAAACAATTTGGTAATTACTGTTTTAATCTTCTTAATTTCATTTTTCTGAACTTCCGGTTCCTTGAAGTAAGAAAATTTTAAAGAAGGATTCAAAAAAACGACAACAAATGGTATTAAATTTTTTGAAATTTCGGGTTTGTACTTTGTCAATTTTTCTAAACCTGCGGATGCAGCTGCAGCTATTGATGTACCCTCATTTTCTTCAATAAATGTGACCAAAGAGTCACAGAGCCAATCAAATGTTGGAAGATAGACTGTTATTGCTGGTCGTCGGTTCATGCTCATCAACTGAGTGGCACGGTCAAATTTACCAAGTAAAACTTGCAATGTTTTCAGCTCAGCCCACTCATACTCAGATATTGAAA
>JAIUND010003424.1:0-15934 GCA_034699125.1 Gisinianus flammeolus
CACGAATATGGAATTTCGACAAGGTACCGGGATCCGCATCAAAATTTCTAGTTTCTTTCCATTTGGTAATTAATAATACTAATTATATATAGTAGACGGACGGACGGACGGACAAAAGAAACAGTACAGCTTCGCTTCCGACCCAAAATTGTTACGAAGTAACAATTTTTAACTTTATTTACTACTACTAGTACTGTTTCCCGTCCTTTTACCTCGTGTAAAATAGTACAGTAATTATTATAATGGTTGTGTGTATGAAATGGAAATATTATGCTATTAAAAATTAATTAATTTGAATGTAATTGCGACAGGTATATGAATATGGGTAGGTAGGAATTTGGGATGAAGTGGATTACCGAGTATTCGTATACATATTTGAAATTGGGTAATTGGTTTCTCTTTCCTTTCTTGCTACCAAGTCATTTGCCTTTGTGTGTGGTAGATGAGTAGATAGTGAGCGGGTAGTTACAGATGATGGGCAAATTAGTGGGCGAGGGTAGTTAAGGGAAGGGGTAGGAGGGGCGTGTTGACATTTGACTCGAGATTTATGTCCACATTTTCCATGTTTGTCTCCAGGCCGCCGTCCACACACAAACAAACACACAGAGAAAACTTTTTTCTTTCTTTTAATAATCTTTCTTACTGTTTGCCATAAAGTTTCCCTTCTTGGTTTATTTGTGGAATTCTCCTTTCGTTCCTCTATGAGATAGAGTCTATATACCTACTTGTTTTGCTTGAACAAGTAGAGGCACTATATGTGTGTTTTTTTCCCCATCTCCACACTTTACTTCTTTCGTATACACCTGTCTCAACTGTTATAGAACGTAGATGATAATTTTTACTTAATCAGCTCGCTGGATTCACATATTTTGGTAGGTATGAATTCGAAACGAATATCGTTTTTGTTTACTATATTATTGTGAGCCCTGTTGTTCCAGTTTTATATGCATGACAATTGACAATTGACAATGTACAAAGTTTGAAGGAGAATGCGTACAGAGAATCTAAATGTAAATAAGAACTTGCTCGAAATGAGAGAATCAGTTTACAAATACAAGGAACAAGCAGGCGAGAACTCGTAAATTTGAGGAAGAGACAAGACAGAAGTTGTGTGTGTACAGTGTACAGTGTACACTATGAGCACACTGCCCAGTGATTCCCACGTGAAATTTTGTTCTTGTTTTGCTTCTCGTTCTCGTTCTGGTTTTAGTTTTGATCCTGATCCTTACGATTATTCGATTACTATTGAAAAAACGGTATGAGAATTACAATACATGCAGTAAAGTAAAGTCCATCAAGTTTTTGGTCTACTGAGGACCAGTTGAAAGCTTGAAAGGCAGAGACAGACATGGACAGAGAATATCGTAAGACAATATTCAGTCTACATAACATACAATCTCCACGTAGTGTTTTCTCCAAGATTTTTTGAAACAAGAGTAAATATATATGTAAAAACGTAAATGCGTACAAAAAACCAACATGGTTCGTCCGTTTTGTCGCTCATCGTCCATCGTGGCGGTTGTTAACCGTCGTCGCATTTGGCTAACATGACCCGACGACTACAGATCAGATCAGTCCGATTAGTTCCAGAGTGGGAACTGGAACTGGTGAATGGGCAATGGGCAATGAGAGCTCAGGACATGGACAGGACAGACGATGCACAATGAATACTAACGAGTAGATTACTCATATAAATTATAGCTGCAGGCCCAAAACTCTTTCACTACTACATTATGTAGTCTATACATATATAAAATATATACACCATGGAAAATACCTTCAGTCCCATTCATCTACCAAGGAAATGGTCAATAATTAACAAAACAATGTGGGTAATTGCACTTGCACGCGATATAACAAACTGTGTTTTCTCTCTCTCTCTCTTCTCCAGTCCAACGTTAAGAATTAAGCGAGTATACATTTAAATACATACAGATATTTACATCATCCATGATTTCTTCACAGTACACTAGACATTTCTTTAATAGGCTTCTCCTTCCCCATTACAGAATTTCCCTGTCAACTTCAATTTATGTCCATTTAAGTTCCTTCTATATGGAAGTTATGGACTTGGAATCCAATCGGCAATTTACGTATATCTTTTCATAACTATTTAACTATATTATACAACTTACAATTTATTTCACCGGGTGAAAATTTAAAAGGAATTTCTCAAAATAAATAAATATGGACAAACACCTATACAATACAAGGTAAAAGTTACATTTTCAATGTATAAAAATAGCAGAGAAAGGTCAGTGCTATATTATTATGGCTAACCATTTACGATAGTTGATATTGAATAGTAGCCATAAATTACTGAGCCTGGATAAAAAAACGAAGAGTATTCATGTGATTCCATTTTATTTCAACGTGCGATACGATCAGCTTAAATATTTACATTTATTATATTTCCTCCCAATAAATAACGTGGAGAGTAGGTACTTCCATAAGAAAGGAAAGCGGCGGAGAGAGAGAGAGAGGGAGAGAGAGACAGATCCACAATATTGAGAAAGAAAAGGAAGGGTTTACAAGACGATGGGGAATGGACAGTGTGGAGAAAAGGGAAATCCCATATGAAATACATAAGATACGTACATGCAATGCACCCTTGTCCTCTCATATCAATATCCTTGACTATCTGCTCGCTGCTGGCACACAGATTCAAGGGAAACTGAATGAAACTCTCTCTCTCTCTCTCTCTCTCTCTCTCTCTCTGGAAAGATTTGTATCTTTTATTGTATCTTTTTATCCCTGTGTAAAGGTGTAACTCCATTTATCTTCCTTGTCATTCCAGTTTCATTCCTCAGTCAAGTTTCTTTTTTCGTTCTTTGTGGTGGCCACATGCCAAGCCACAGATATACGTTTTTTTTATCTCGAACCAAAACGCTTTAGTCTTCGTCTCATTTTCCTTTTCATTCTCACAATTACCAGCACAAGATGATGTTTAACTTTAACTACATACTCAAACGAAAACACGCACACAAACACACACATGCATGATAATAATAATAATAATAATTATTATTATTATTATTACTATTATTATTATTATAGAGGCCGGGGAAAATTCATAAAACAAACCCTGAACGATCTAGAAAAACAAGAGGAGAAAGCCCACTAAAAGTATTCCACATTTTTCTGTACATGGAGAAGAATATACATAGTTCCGTCTTAGTCTTTGCGGAACTAAGAAAACGAAAAATATAGGGGATCTAATCGGGTGTAATTTATTCATGAGATAAAGCAGGCGAGGACTCATTATCTGGTATTTGCTATTGTCAGTAAAGTATATTTGTACTGGACTCCTCATATACTCAATGCATCATCACCATATAACTCTAACAGCCTTTCTCTACTTTTTGTTTTAAAACCCGCTATCAAAATGTCAGATGAAGACTGGGGTAAAGTAGAGAAAAGAGAGAAAAATCCGAGGAAACTATACTACGATGAACCATATAGTAAATCAACCAAGGAGAAGAATGTGAAATTACAATGGCGATGAACGAGGAAATGAGATTTTTTTTTCCATTTTTTTTTCTCCCTCTCTTCTCCATATATATTCAAACTCTGTTGGCTTTCGGCAAAAATCTAGTGTCAGCGCACAAGTGCCAGTGACAAGAGATAAACAAAATATTCTCCACCCAAAATTTGTTTTACATTCAATTTAACCTCCGTCTTTTGTCTTTTGTCAAATGACGATAAGGCAATGACGATGACAACACTGTGGGGAGAACCTATACACGGTTTTATACACATGTGCTCATTTCTATTTCTATATTATTTACAGTCAAAGAGAGTACATATGTACAAATACGAACATGGCTAAAATTTTGTACTGATGAAAAACACATTCTGCATTAGCTCCTTAAATACTCCTTCGAAAATCGTATGTACAAGTCGTTTAGTCTAGAGTTTAAACTTGGCAGATAAATTAAAAAGGGAATCTTTTCCCTGTGTGTCGTTTCATGACGGTTGTAAGCTCACTCTTTAAAACTGAAACCCAGCTTATACCGTCACCTTCCTTCAGTTCTCAATTTTAAGAGTTCTACGTGGTACTTGGTAGATATTATTTATTGTATGGGACTATTGTGTGTGTGTGGTGTCTCTTAAGAATTGATACAGAACGATGAACCATATGGAACGTAAGACCGTTACGGAATCGAAATAAATTACGACGGACTTTAATTAATCAATTAGCTCCATTGAGCTTTATTGTTTCAATTAATTTGGTTGGTAATTATGACAGTAGGACTCGTTACGTGTACTTACAAATATAGCTCATGCATGATTTTCAATTCCTGCACCGTCACCTTTTTATTCATATTTTACACAATATTTTACACACTGTCAGCTGTCAGTCTTTAAACTAATTGATATTGCATTATATGATTATGGCGTGTAAGCGTAATTTAATTTAATTTTAGCTTAGCATAGTTTTATGACTACACATTATAAATAAACCACATTTTCCCGAGCTTCGTTGCAGAAAGAGAGAGAGAGAGAGAGAAGTGGGGGAAGAAAAACCAATAGAAATAAGATGCCAAGTGACACAATTGACAATTGAACGGGATTTGAGTACACAGAGCAAAAAGTAAACTAAAAATGTTAACGAGCCACCAAACTTTAGGAGATGAAAAAAAAACTAGCAAGGAAATAAAGGGAGGGAGCTCATTCTAATTTGGACAGGGACATGGACTCTCTGGCATCTTGACTCTTTTCAAAAGAAAAAGAAATCCTAAAATTCTTATTATAGTCGTATGGACAAATCGTATGGAGTGAAAATGCTATTTGCTCATACTACATTCAGAATTGAGAACAGAGACAAGGCAAACAATTGGACTCGAATGTGTTTTCTTAATACTTTTAATGGTTACTACCTTTTTTCCACTTTTCCACTAGTAAATTTGGGATGTGTGAGGTGTGTGAGTCTGGAGTCAGTTGCAGTTGTGTATTTGTATGTATGTGTGCAAATGAAAATCCAATGTGAAGGAATTAGAAGAGGGGCAAAAAAAAAAACCATTCGTTTCCTTTTCCGGCGTAAAATTAGCACAGCCAGGACTTCACGAGCACATCAACCATCGAGAGTATTGCAATGCACAGCTGCCTATTCTATTTTGTTCAAAGAGTCGAGTTTTTCCGTGTTCCAACTGCGTTTTCCACTCGAAGGTCTGCAGTCTGAAAGAATTCCTTCCGTTTGAACTTGACGTGAGTTTCTCGAGAATCTAACTGTATATTTATGTGTAATGGTTCTGTGTTCGTGTTCGTATGTAAATGTTAGCTATCTGTACAAAAGAAAAAGGAGCAACGTGTTGATGTTGGTTTTTGCTGTTTCGCTCTCTCTCTCTCTCTCTTTCTGTTTCTGTTCCTGTTGGTTACTGGAGAAAAATACTCACACACAGAAGTCGTTGGGGATGTTATAAAAATTTTACGAAGCTCCTTTTCTCGTCACTCCCTCAAAAAAAAAAAAAATTCTTTTTTCTCCGTCTTTCAATCTGGAATCTTCAAACAAACTTGACTCATCGTAAAACTGGCTAATAATACTCAATAGTCACATTTTTACGAGTTTCTTCAGTGAACACACAGAGAAGTGGATCTGTGGACTTTCCTTAGTTTTGAAATGAATTTTCCTTTATATTATGATTGGGCATAACTCCATCAAATATCAAATCCACAGCTAATACTTTTCACAATAATAATTCTCCTACAGGAAATAAGTAAAAACGAAAATCAATTTCCAATTTCCAGTTTTTAAAGTGTGCTCCATGTATAACTTTTTTTCAAGTCTTTCATGTTTGTATCTCGTAAAAATCTGGCGTATCTGTATCTTTTGTCACAATTTCTCACACTCACTGTGAACACTTGCCATTTAAATTTTTATGACCGATCGTTACGTTACGTTTTATCCTCGTAAAAATATCCAACATAAAATCCTCAATTTTCCAAAAATTGTATACAATATTTTTATTTGTAAAGCGATTGCAAGGTTAAAAAATATATATGGGAAATGTATATAAAAATCACCAAACTCACCGGAAAATACAGAATCCCTCAGGAGCTTTTGACACTATATGGATGAAAATCGAAGATTCCACACAAGAATAGGATCAGCAACATAAAACGTTTTTTGCACAAAGAATTCACAAAAATCTGTATTTAATTATTTTGTCCTCACTTGAACTATATGTATATGTAGTTTTACCAATGAAATCCTGTAACGTTGCCTTGATTTTTTGTTGGAATAACCTAATCACGATTCAAAAATAAATAATCAGTATCTGTATGAAAAAAGATGATTACAATTACGTGAACTATTTATTGTGGATTCTTAAAGGTCGTTCTCATTACAAATTATGAGATACTCCGACAGAATTGGCACCACCACAGACTTTTCCCAGAGTTGATTGAGTGTGTGTATAAAATTGATGCCATGTGCTCAGAGCAGCAGCATGTCATTACATTGCTGGAGAGGATACAGAGCGAGAGAAAATGGAACGTTGTTTCCCCCACCAAGACAAAACACCGACTGGGAAAATCACAGCCGGTGCTCCATGGAAATAGATGGGATGTTGGGGGTGCCGACTTGGCATGTCCACATTCAATTTCTCCATGTGCGCCTCATCTTGCTATATACCACTGTGAATAATCTGTATTTGTATTTTCATACTGATCGCCTTTATACTTATCTATACTGCAAACAGTGAAGAACCATTTTACTCTCCCTCTCATCATCATCTTGCTCTGAATGTTTCACAGGCCTTTTTATTTCACTTTCCCCCTAATTGTGACTGTACAAAACAAAAACTTGAAATTGCATGTAACATCAAGGCATCACAGAGTTTTTGTATTTCCCCAATTTGAGTTAAAACATTTTTCTTTTTGTACATATTTTAGGCAAAAAATTACCAATCGAAAAGAGAATCAGGATTTCTTTTACAATGATCTGTGGCTGAGATTACTTTAGAAAGAGAACCTGTATATTATCGTAGAATACAATTGTGCATGGATAATATTAAATGGCATTAGAAAAGGCGTAATTCATCAAGTTTTTTTTTTGTAGTTTAGATTAATACTCGATAATTTGAAGCAAGGAAGCATTACAGATGTTTATGCTATTTATATATATAATCATTTCATTTGACCATGCAAAGACTGGAGATGATGAGAGAGATCAAGAGGAAATTCTCCATGTGAATTTTGTGTATATGTATACGTATTTTTGGTCGTGGTCAGAGTGTCAGTGAGTATTTCATACGGGTACATCGTCTGTACCATCCGGCACCTTGACAGTCAGCAGTCAACCAGCTCGCACACTGGGCATATCCACACGCATCTCAAGAGATTTTTCAGCAGACCTCCCGCCGACTCAATCCGGTTCAAAGGCAACAGCACAAGGATCTTTTCCTATACGAGATCTTTTGGGACTTTTGTATTTTGACTTTGGACTGAGACTCGGACGACTGGAGAGTCAAGTCCTCACCATAGGACGTACAATCTACAGAGACTACAGATTTTTCTCTTCAACTCTCTCTCTCTCTCTCTCTCTCCCTCTCTCTCTGTCTGAGAAACTGTGGAAAAAATCAGGCTATAATATCCTTCAACTACAACTTTATGTTATTCTGAATGTTCCAAGACTGATGAGTGAAGATTTCAAGAGTGAAAAAAAATTCGGCCACGATTCTCTTCGTCTGCTCGAATCTACACATTACATTACAATAGAAGAAAATCATGCTGGAAAGAGAGAGAGAGATATTCAAACCATGTTTCAGACTCAAATGCAATTGTATTGTATAACTTTCAAACTCGTATGAGTACATTCTAGTTCAACAACTCCAAACTGTTTTAAACTGGCATTTATCATTATTAAGAAGCTGCAAGCTAAAGGATTAAATGTAGAACAAAAAAAACTAATGATACTGAGCACGTAAATGATCGGACTCGGATTTTGTTGTAATGCAGGGGGAAAAAGTTGTTTGAAAAACGTTCTCAGGATAAATGTCCCAATTTGTAGGACATTTTGTATATTTTGTGGTGTTTACAATTAATTCAATACGAAATAACATTCGAACAATAAAATTCATTTGATTTCATTATGATTATAAAAAGTCCCTTTCATTATTTATCGGCAATGCAAATGCTGAAAACTTGGGACAGTCGTGTTATAATTTGAAGAAAATTCTTTCGCTCATCTTTTCGGAATTTATGAGAGCAGTCTGTGAATTTCTTCATTTGTCATTCCGCAGTTCAAATTTAACAAAGATTTCGTACAGAACTTTACATAACCACGCAATGACTAATTTAGAAATGCTTTAACACCCAACTTATTTGATTTTTTCCAAATGTTTTGTGCACACAGTTCTCGTCTATTGCTTTGCTATTCACATTTTGTCTGTCGTCTCTATTCTCAACCGTCAACTTTTTGAATCGTTTACACTGTAAACTTTACAGTAACGACAGTCGGAACTCTCAAAGCATCAACTGTATGGATTCGCTCGAGTTTTATTTTTCTCTGCAGATCCAGAAACTCAAAACAAAAAAGTCTGTAGGTTATTGAGGTACATGACCAGGAGGAAATCTTGATGATAATGACATCTATAAAAAGCCCCATGTTAAATTCCTATACAGATATTCTACACTATAGTCATATATCAAATGCATACGGTAAATGGTAGGGTACATGTACACACATGTAGCGTACATGGTACACAGTCAGGAGTTAAATTTTAAAATACACTTGAAATTTCCGTGAGGGTTCTCTAAGAATGAAAACCAACGAGCCATAAGCACTTATTGCTCCAAGTAGGTTCATGCATGGACGTATCTGTATTCTGTATGTAGTTTTCATTTCCACAATTGTGAACCCACAAAATGACTTGAAGAGGGACGAAGAGAAGACGTCGACGACGACGACGAAGAAGAAAAAAGGAACCAAATATTACTGTCAACAAATGAGAAAGGACCAGCTGAGTCTCATCAACATTTCTCACATATTCAAACTACCAAATACTCTCTCTCGTTGATGTTGACGAAAGAAAAACTCATTCTCATTTCATTCCCCTCTTTACTTATAGAGATATATATATTCTTTATAAGTGTTTACAATTCCAAGTCGCAAAAGTCTCAACTCATAATAACTAATAGGAAAGTAATTTTTAGAGTACATATTATTGCAATTGCAATTTGTTTTTGGGCATATGCTTAGATACATAGAGATACATTTTTAATAAATTCTACGAGAATTTGCACCATTATTTTTTTATCCATGCATAAGCATTCGTATATCCTGAATATTACAATATATATTATATATAATATTATACAGATAGAAAGAGCTGGAGCGAATGTATACATGTGCAAACTAAAGTATACAGAAATGTGAATGAGTATTTTTAACATGTGTACGATAAAACTATGCTGTGCTGAGTTACCTTGAAAGTTTTGTATATGCCATAAGCCATAATATATCGTCTGACATTGACAAAACGCATGTTGTTGCTATACTCGAAAACTAAATGTGACCTTCAACTTTAACGTGGTTGTTCTTTGGTATACTCGAGTTATTATGTATAAGGTATAACATATAGTGAGCCAACTTATCATTTGTTGTGTGTAGTCGGTCAGCTGATAAAGATGTCATACACATATTGTAAATTGAAGATAGCTGGATATACTCACCATAATACTACAAGATTTGCAAAATTATTTGAATAAAGTATTCCATGCAACATTGTATCAAGTAACAAGCTCCGTTTTTATCAGCAGATATTTTGTTTCACTCAAGTTTTCGTTGAAAGTACAGATAGTGTTGCTCATTTCGCTTAATTGTTGAATCCCACGTACATGAAAAGTTTCTAATTTGTAATTTTTCGGTAGTTTATCGAGTTTATTTTGATATTTTTGTATTAATTATGGCTTTAACGTGCTCTTTTGCTGGGAAACGAGTTTTGGTAACTGGAGGAGCGAGAGGTATTACAAAATTTAATTGTTATTAAATTAAGTCTTTTGAATTTTCTTTTATATTTTATCAAATTTTATGTGGAGATTAACCCGATTCTCATTTCTTTCTTTCATCAGGTCTTGGCAGAGCAATCATTGAGAAATTAGCTCGAGATAACGCGATCGTGACAACTATCGATAGAAATGAAGATGCTTTGAAAATTCTAAAGTCGGAACTTCCACAAGTGAACATTGTTGCCGCAGATTTGACCAATTGGGATGAAACGAAGAAAATCGTGAGGTGAGCATTTTTTTTATTTTGTCACTGTCCAGAGTAGACATATGTGCGGACTGACAATTTCTTGAACTAAAACGTACCATTTTTTGATCGCTTAACTAACAGCTAAAACTGGGCCAATTTTTAAATAGTCAACTACCGTATATACTGTAATAGAACCCCTGGGGTTGTATCGGGTTGTATCGGAAAATCCTATACAACCCCTGGGGTTCTATAGAAAGTGGGGTTCTATTACAGTATATACGTACGGTATAACCCTAATTTAACTACGAATTTTCAAGTTCAATTAATTTTTTAGCTCAATGAAAACTACCCAAAATATTTTCAGTATGGACAAAATGTTTTCTACGACTACTTAAATAATCATCAAGAATGATTCATCATATTTTTAGACGTGTGTACATGCAAAGATTGAATGAATGATATAAAAAAGAAGCGGTTTGATGCTTTTTGGTATCATACAGAGGCAGAAGGATGAATTATTTTAAAACAATCTTTTTGCAATTTAAAGTCATGTCTGTAAATAGAGTATAATATTCAATCCTTCACACTTCGTCACATTTATAAATGTAAAATACAGGTATATACAATAATACGTGAGAATATTCAACTGTTCATTCAATCTTGCGTACAGATGAAGATAAAAATGTCTTGAAATCTTCTTGGTCAAAGCATAATTTAAAACTATATCAACCAGGAGAAATATTTTAGAGATAAAGACATTGAGACAACTGAAAAAACTGAAAATAATAATTTTCATTCTGTTGTCGATTTTGTTGTCCTATCGTGTAGAGGGTGAAAATTACAAGCATGTTATGCATCAATTTTGTATGACAAAAGTTAAAATGCTCAGAGTTTCTTAACAAACGGAAATTAAGGTTTTGGACTCGAGGAAATCGGAAAAGGGAAAAGTCGAACATTTCTCCTACAAGGATGAAAATCGCTTATCTTTTCAATGCCTGAAGGCATAAAACCTGGCTGTATAAATATATAGCAATTGAGGCTATTGTTATTATATAAAGTGTTCAAGTGTGAGTGACGTCATGCAGCAGTGATGACTGCAAAATAAATTCCTTTTTCGAGTTTTCTCATTTTCATTTTCCTCGAGTCCAAGGATTGATTTGTCCGTTTGTTAAGAAACTTCCAGGATTTTAACTTTTGTCATACAAAAATGATACATGCTTAGAATTTTCTCCTCTACACGATAGGATAATAAAGTAGACAAAACAGAAAACATTTTTGAGGAATCGAACCTATAGGGCTGCTTCATTTGAAGATTTCCATCTTGAGAATAGAAAAATATCCAAAAAAAATTGAAGTCTGAAATTGTGAAACAATAAAAGTATAGACATTAGAGATACAAGAATGAAACGTAATATGCTTAGAATTTTCCCCTCTACGTGATAGGATAATAAAATCATGTTTTTTTTAATTATTATAAAAAAATTGTAATAAAATTGTATTATATTATAAATTATAAACCTACATGAAATGTTGAAAATGAAACGTACCTGATTTTAATTGTCATGATCGTTTGGATGGAGAGGGCTTTTTGAGCCAAATTCTGATCCATGGCTACCCGACCGGAGGGCTCCCTCCGGGTGCGTAGTGAAATGGGGCGCAATCACGACTGACGTTTTAATGTGCAGACAAACAGACAGACACTTAAAGTTTTAAAGAGAGGCTTTGCTCCCTTTGAGGTACTCCTGTACCAATGTTTATTTAATGTGTATGGCTTGGGAGAAGAGGTTGGAGAAAAAACTTACCATTAGTCTGACTTCAAAAGTTTTTAGTCTACTTAACTATAAAGACTACAAGCCGAAGGTCAAGAACTGCACTTTGGTACATGACGGAAGGCGACCTGTCTTCTCTTTTCATTGTTATAATATCCGACTATGTTCTTTAGTCGACTATAAATTCGTAGTCTCCACATGTCTAGTCCAGAGGTCATCATCAAAAACTTAATATTTGTGTCGTGTAATTTTTCTTCTTAGTTCTCTCGGACCTATGGATCATCTAGTCAATAATGCTGGAATTTTAACCGAAATACCATTTATGGCCATCACATCCAAGGATTTTGATCAGTACGTATCTATTCACATACATGCCTTCATCGCTGCTGACAATTACAAATTAATAAGTTTGTTCAAGTATACTCCACTCATATGGTCTCAGTGAAGTAGTCAAGATTGTTTAGACTGTATTTTTAACATCAAAATTTCCTGTGATTTGTGTTTACTTGTAGAACATTTAATATCAATTTAAAGGCGGTAATTAATGTGAGTCAAGCAGTCGTGGCGAATATGATTCAAGCAAAAGTTGCGGGATCCATCGTAAATGTCTCATCATTGGTAATTAAGATTCAAAGCTGAAAACTCTGATATTGAATTCCGTCTAAAAATGAGTTTGTACGTTTTTTAAAAATTATATTAAAATGAAATTATATTTGTGTACTGCTGCAGTCCAGTCAACTGGCATCAAAAGGTTTAGGACTTTATGGGGGGTCAAAAGGAGCACTCAGTAATCTGACAAAAACCATGGCCTTGGAACTGGGAAGAAATGGAATCAGAGTAAACGCCATTTGTCCAGCAGTTATTGACACAGATATGGCGAGGAATTCTACTGTCTCAAACCTCTTAACCCAATTCATCAAGCAACGAGGATGTGTGCGACGGATCATCCGACCAGATGAACCTGCTGATTTAACGCTATTTTTACTAAGTGGTCATGCACAAATGATTACGGGTCAATCAATACTGATTGATGGAGGAATCACAACAAATTAATTTTTTAGGCTAGAAAGTGCTCTCTATTTCCTTCCAGAACTGTAAAAGCTCGATACCTGTTACATATATGTTTTCTGCTAAATTTGAAGATGCGTGTAAAACTCCCACTGAGAGTTCAAAAATCAAAAAAAAAAAAAAATACGAATGAATGCTATTAAAATAATTCAGTTAAAGTGTGATAATGCTGCTAGTGATAAAAAAAATTATTCAATACGCCAAAAAAATGAATTCTAATAAACGTTCTATGTTATACTTAGTACATGTACGTATACATTCAAAATCATTTTTTATTCCATACATTAAAACCATCTCGTTTATAACAGAGTTTAAAGTTCCAATGAAATGCAGTTTGCATGCAATCGCATGCCATTTATAAATGTCAGCAGGAAAATAACGTCATTGCTTTCACCGAGTAGCATTTCACAGTTTTTCCCAAGATGGAGAAAATTAAGCTCCTGCTTAACGGTTGCCTACAAAGGGTTTTCATAAAGATACATAGATAATACACGGAAGCACATAAAACCATATGCTAAATTTGTTATTTTACTCCAGTAAATTGCATTTAAATAAATCTCAGATATTTCTAATAATCGATTTAAAAATGAACATAGAATAAAAAAACTGGTTAATAACAAGGAAAGAAAAAGACGCGTCATGGAATCGTTACTTTTCAATTAATTTCAGTTTAAAAGATATATGCTGGTAACTCCAGGTAAAAGTCTGCATGTTTTGTATGTAGGTATACATATGTGTGTAGTAGTTCATATGCAGGCATTAGACAGGGTTTTAGTCGTGTGTACTATTTAAATTTTTTTACACATGCTGAGAAAGGTAAAATAAAAATTGGAATCGAGAACCAAGTCATACACATATAAGTACGATACATAATAGGCAGTGTATACCCAGGCAAATACATCACATCAGAAAATTGCAGAGATTGTAGATTTTACTCAGATTGGCCCATGAGGTCATGTATGCACAACCCACATAAATAAATAATACAGTCAAATGTATTTCAACCGGTCTATTCTGTACTGAGTCAACTGAGTGAGTGAGTGTAGAAGGATAAATAGCTGAGGAATCTTATTTTTCCTTTTCTTTTTCTCCCTCCGTTATATTCTTACACATTCTTGGCCCTTGATCCGAATGTAAATGTAAATTGTGAGTGAGGGACGAGAGTACAAGTGAGTGAGTGAGTGAGTGAGTGAATGCACGGGAGAAAGCACATGTTATCATGTGGACTTTTTTTACTGCATAATAAAGAAACGTTCGATCGTCCTGCGACGACTTTCCCACCATGCCTATATGCCAACACTAAGGAATAGGTACAAAAAGGAAAAACAACACACACACACAACAACACCACCCGAAACTCGAAACAACGTCAAAAGTTTCAAGCTATTTATTTGGTCCAAGAGAATCCAAAATCCACATACGGAGAAAGTTTACAAGAGTACAGAGAGAGAGAGAGAGAGAGAGAGAAAGAGAGCCATAGCCATCATTACATATAGTCCGGTTTAAACTGATATTCTTTCAAGACCAAATAAATACTGCAGTAGTCGAAAAACATTGTGAGGTACACACGCAAGGAAGTTAACACCACGCCGCAGTTACCTGAGTTTTCTTTCTCTCCCTCTCTCTCTCTTTCTCTTTCAATCTCTCTCTTTCTCCATTTCCATTTCTCGTTTTCTAGTACTTTCCCTCTGTATATTTATATTATACGTGTGTTCACTCAATTATTCTCAATTTCCCAGCCCTTTATTTACGGTCATAACGTTCACAGAGGAATTCCAAAAATCCTGCAACACTTCAAAACTCTCGTTTCATTGAATCACAGCCAGGGGATAAAACTCCCACAGATTTCCCTCTTACAACAAACTAAATACGTACATACAATACGTAAGATTTATCCTTTCTCTGTCTCTCTGGTTTCTTCACCCCTTTCGAGGACGATTGACCATCACATTTATCAAGTTGACAGTTAAGTGATCTGACATAATTGCTGTAGGGAACATTATAACATAATAATAAAATATACAGCCTATATGATAAAAAAAGTAAATACTGTGCCTTACTATACATATCCGTATAAGTAACTGTACAAGGTACAAGCTGGGATCAACATTTAAATTGAATCATCACAACTCGTCACAACTGTAAAAATTTAAATTTAAAAGTAAATAAATACTTGAGAATAGTTTTCAGAGGAATTCTTAAAGCAACTCATCTGTATATATATGTAAATCGGTCGAATCGGGGGTTTTTAAAATGAATACTCCGTTTGAGAAGCGAGTGTGTTACACATTATGCGTGTGTGAGATGACGGCGGTGTTGAGTTGTGTTAGTATTTTCTATCTCACGTTCGCTGTCTACTTACCCTCGTACAGGCAACTTAATGCGGGTTTTAGTGAGCAAACAGTGATGTGTACAACTCTTTCCAATGTGACTTTAGAGAATTGTGAATTGTCTCCGGGTGTGCCTTCTTGGAGTTCGTGTGGTGAGTGATGATTGAAGTTGAAGATGCTCCATTGGGAGTGTGATGAAATTTCCGTTTCGTTTTAATTGTGACAGAAACTATTCTTATATGTGTGTCTGTATGTAGGTGAGTGGTGTCTGTCAAAGTCTGGTGGTTCTTGTACTCAAATCCGTGTGGATGTCCGTAAAAATGGGACCAATGTCCGGCTGGAGGAATGTGAGACTGATCTGGAGGACGTTGTCTACTGTGACGGAGTGGATCCGAAACAAGAAACAGCAGAGTAAGTTATTCATTACTGTATTACAGATTACAGATACTCTTACGAATTTTAAGCATAACAATACATATGCGGTCAATTTTATTCAAAGGAGGGGTTCCACAACATGTACATGACATATGTACGCTAATGTAAAAAAAAATCGACCGACAGCCTCGCTG
>JAIUND010003425.1:0-15925 GCA_034699125.1 Gisinianus flammeolus
GAAATTCAAATAAACGTTTCACCCATTGATTTGTTCCTGGATCAATTGCCAGTGCATATAATTCCCCACGAATAGGACATTTTCACAAAATGTCCAGTTTTTCTTCATTTTGTATAGTTGATGGACGGACGGACAAACGAAACAGTACAGCTTCGCTTCCGAAGCCAATAAAGTGTTTCACTTTATGGCGACCCAAAATTATTACGAAGTAACAATTTTTAACTTTATATATAATATAGACATGTCTCGGGATCAGTTGGATATTTGGTATTATATCTATGTATGTAGAAAAACAAGTGTGCGCAGTGCAAGAGAAAATCGTAATGACGCTGTCAATTCTCGGAATTCACCTTTCTCAATGAACACAGGAGCATATATAGCTGTAGGAAAAAAGCATTTCGGGGCAAACTGGAACAGTTTTTTCCTATAGGAATTCGTACATTTAACTTTATTTTAATTGTGTTTCTGTGTATTTTTGCAGATGAATTTGAGTTGACTCCGCCCACAGTTGAAATTGGAATGGAAACCACAACGGCTGGAGCTGGCAGGAAGACACTGATGGAGTTTCTCATGTGTTTCTACTCTTTTGGTCTGTATGGGCTTCTTGTTATTATTCCGGGTCTTTATTTCGTCAATCCGAATATTCCGATTCTCTGGATTTCCGTGATGCCGGCGGATTGGAGGAATTTCTGGACCATTTCATTGGCCTTTTTCGTCGACACACTAGCGTTTTTTGTTGTATTAATGTGGGGGATTTACATGGTGTTCCTCGTTCTCTCCTTCATCATGACTTTCCCCATCTTCACACAATTCATAATCCGGAAAATAATCCGGGAGGACTGGAATCCAAATTCGAATACAACGCACGATGGGCGGGAAATCTCGTTTGAGTTGGTCAAGGAAATGCTGGAGGATTTCCGAGAATTGGAGATGCAACTCAAACTCTTCAATTTGGTGATGGGGCGCGTTCTATGGCTCGTCAAATTCGTTTGTCTGATTCTATCAATTTTGGGCGGGTTCGCGGCCATTCGAATTGCCCATCGGAATCCAATCCTTGCCATCATCTACGCCATGCTCGGTTTGGACGAAATAATTGTGTACATTGTTCTGTTCCAGCTGGCGTATGGTGTGCCGGAGAAAGCTGAAGAATTGCGACGTGTCATCGGGTTAACATCCGCAGGGTTAAAATCTCCGCTTCAGCGGAAGCACTGCGGGAAAGTGTTGAGGTCAATTCCAGTGATGGCGTTGAGCGTCGGTGGATTTCACACGATTGAACGGGAATCTGTGCCAATATTTGTGGATTTTGTGGTGAAGCAAATTGTGGGACTTCTTCTTCTCCGTCGTTGATTTGAAGCATTAATCATTGTACTTGTATTTTCTAGCTCCTCCTCTTTTCCCAGTCTCAAAAAGGGTGCATTGTTTTTAGATTTTATTAATTCAAATTTGAATTTATACGTGTTGCAAAATGAATAGTTGTTTTTTATTTTAATGTTGTCATTGTGTTGTTGTGTGTCGTGACTCAAATTAACAAAATCATCTGTATAAATTAAATATTTCATTGCATCAGAAAAATAAAATAAACCACATTTTCATCACTCAAAAGTCAGTTGAAATTTCATTGTCCATATATTTCACCATATTGCTTATAAATATGAATTCAGGATATATTTTATAGTGCAACTAAAATGGTTTGGAAACTCGATTGACGCGGAAACGTATTTAAATCAGTCGATAATTATGAATTGCTATGTATAAAGAAAAGTCGCAAAGCTATATATAAGATTATGTCATGGAAATCCACAGGGAGTTTTGAATTAAATTGAACTCTTTCTCTTTCTCTCTTTTACAATTTATAATATCCCCAAATCAAATCCACACGGAATTGTATTTACAAAACGTTTGCTTTTCTTGAATGAGAAATTGAATTCGGGAATAAAATGGACATTTGTGTGCGTGGAAAGCTTGATTTATTTCCGACACGAATTTCCTGCGAAATGAAAAAACATGGGATTTTATTCAATCATTTCCCCACATGTCATTTGGCCGCATTTCTCGTCCGTCTCCTTTACGACAAACATTGCATTTAAATTCCATTTTCTTCAATTTTTTAATTTCCTTGGTCAAATTGTAGCCCTACCGTATAAGCTGTTATAGAACCCCAGGTCTGTAGAGACTAAATCCTGCGCCCATTTCGAATACATTGTCGTAAACACATAATTCTCACGTTCCCCACTGGGGTTCTATAACATTTTCAAATACAACCCCAGGGGTTCTATTACAGCTTATACGGTATTTTCAAGGTTTCTGTAAATCCTGAGTCAAGTTGAGTGTTCCATTTTTTTTTGGTTTAAGTTGGCTCTGCTTTTGAGGTGGGTCATGGACTGTGACACTGTGACGGTGGAATGTGACGGCGATGAATTTCCTGGACATTAAACATGGTCTCATTCCAATTCCAATCGTAAGTAAGCGACAACCCGCCAAATTTGAAATTACGGAATGAAATTGTACAAGAAATCCGAGCATTGAATGATGCTGAATTGGTTTTTTGCTTGTATAGATTGTCGGGACGTTTCTCACTTAATAGTATACATTTTCGTGCTCCATCACAAAACTCAAAAGAACCGAATAAGATCGATGACAAATAATGAATAAAATGTCATGACACACATGAAATCAAATCAAAATCCAAGGATTCGGTTGTTAGAATGCATTTTAGAATATCATTTTGTAATGATATTCATTTACATTCAATAATTCAATTAGACTTTGTGACATGGGAATTCAGAGCAGACCAGAAAACGTGGTTCAGTCAGATTTGAATCCAATTTCCAGCCGTATCAATTCAATTTGATTTTATTCATTAAGCACAAAGCGTTTGTGTTTGGTTTGGACTCTCCACACACACATCAGAAGTCAAAACGGAGAGATCCTGGAATTTTTCCAATGTGCGCACACATATTATATTTCATCTGTGTGCATTTGAGTTCAGAGATATTATATATATAGTCGCTCTTCTTTGTATCTGCGTATTTGTGACTGTGTCTGCATTCTCTTGATATACTTGAATTTTCCACCCCACGCACGTTTGCTATGCTATATAGAGGAAAATAATATATATAAAAACTCGTTGTGTATATATAATGAGAGAAGGGTACAAATATTTCTGGAGAGACATATTACAGTTCAAGGCAACGGCAGGTGAGCGAGAGATTGAAAGGGAGAGCAAAAGAAAAGAGAAAGTTTCCAGGTAAAGAATTCCTATGTAATAGCAAAAGCTTATACAGGTGAACTTTTGATTTGAAGTCCCTTGAAGTCAATGGAAATGTTACAGGTATTATTATGTTACGGTGAGGGAGTGTGCGGATTTGGATTTGGAGAAGGGAGTGAAGAGGCCAAATAAGGGATTTGTCAACACATTTGTAATTTTGTATCCATCGCGTTCCTCCGTGTATATATATACTGTCCATCCGTATAAAAATAATTTTTGACGTTTTTTTGGAGTTGGCCAAGATTAAAGCTTTTTCGCTTCCAAATTCCAAGGACATCCCATCGTCACTATACGCCAACTCCAAAAAAACGTCAAAAATTATTTTATACGGATGGACAGTATATATGGGGAAGGAAAGAGTGTGGAGGAGTATTCAAACTGTGGAATCCCTTGATGGAGTTTTGAGCCTGCAAGTCTCCAAGTGTCACAACCACAATCACAAATATATACCTGCGCTGATGTGGAGTTGGTGCCTTCATTCTCATCCTCATTTCTCTCTCTCGCTCCCTTCAATTGCCCTGCATACACCTTTCGCCGTCTTCAAGTCCCAACAAACGAAGTCAAAGGGCTCCTAATATTAGGGAGCGAGCGAAGCGAGCTCCCCTTATATTATCACTCTGTCCGTCTGTCTGTCCGTCTGTCCGTCTGTCTGTCCGTCTGTCCGTCTGTCTGTCCGTCTGTACGTCTGTCCGTCTGTCTGTCCGTCTGTCCGTCTGTCTGTCCGTCTGTCTGTCCGTCTGTCCGTCTGTCTGTCCGTCTGTCCGTCCGTCTGTCCGTCTGTCCGTCTGTCCGTCTGTCTGTCTGTACTATTCACGATAACTGCCGAACGGGATCACGGATTTTAGTTCTGTTTTCGGATTTAGAATTGTCATAGATAAGAGACGGTACACATGTATTTTGGTGACTCTGGGGTCAAAGGGGGCGGGGTCACGGGGTCAAATGTAAGTCATCAGGTTTTTTGGATAGAAATCCGTTTCAGACGATTCTGAACAGTTTTTGACGAAAAAGTTTTTTTGACCGAGTGACCTCTGGTGACCTCCGGAGATCACCAAGGGGCAATGTGAGACTTTTAAATGTCTGTGGGTAAAAAGTCTTGACGGTTCTGAATTTTTTTGTTTCCGCGCCAAAAAATCAAGGATAAAGTGGTTTTTGGGGTACTGTGAGAATATTTTGCATTTGGACAGCGGACAGAGCTATAAGTATACGACGCGAATGTTTCGACTTCTCGCTGCCTTGTAAGAGATTCTTGTAGTATTTTTTATATGTATTGTTTACGTGTGACGTGTTATGGCGAGCGCGTAGCGTGAGCAGGAAGTGTGGATATGTTATGCTATCATATCGTGCTGTGGCGAGCGCGTAGCGCGAGCAGGAAATGTGGATACGTTATGCGAACATATCGTGTTGTAGAGAACATAAAATGTCACTTTTCGAGTTCGTTTTGCTTTCGGGACAGACTGACAAATTTTGCTCCTTCTGCTCGCTCCCTGTTAAGGTACTCCTGTACCATTGTTTATATATATACACAAACCAAGTCACCTGCACAGTTTTATATATATAATACACAATCACACTTTAATACTCTCATCTCACACCGCACTCAAAAAAAATAAATATACAAACGGACAGAGAGCAGACATTTTTTAAGTTGTGTGTGTGCTGTGTCTTTTCTCTCCAGCATCTCCGGATTTATTTGATTTCTCTCCGTGTTTTGTTCAACAAGTACAAAGGAAAATCAAAAATGTAAGGAAATCTACAAAATATATCGTCTATTAAGGTCGAAAACGAACGATAATCATTTGGCCCCAGACGCAGAATATGCCTTATGCGCATATCCGTATTCTGCGTCTGGGGCCAAGTGATTATCGTTCGTTTTACACCTTAATAGACGATATACAGTTTCAAATTACTAATCTGGAAATCCCAACCAATTTATTTGGCAGTTTGAAAAATCCTAAAATTTGGGTGTTTTTCTGGGATTGTTGTAAATCTGCGTATATATATACAGTTCAACCCACAAATCCAAAAAAGAAACTTACGCAGAGGTTTTTATATATATATAGAGAAAACTCAAAACTCGGAACATTGTTTACCGTGCATGCATGATGGGGAAGCCTAAAAAATCAAGGTAAAGCTCTAACAGTTTATAAACTTTGGGATTTATTTTGTACTTTAAATTTTGAAATGTGTGCAATCAGTTTTATGTGAATTAAATTAGAATGTTGTGGGCATCCAAATTGGATCATCCAATTGATTTGGATTTAAGTAATTGGCACTGAAGGCAGATATTGAAATATATAGAAAGGGAGCTGTGAATTCTCTTCATGACATTTCCCATATATATATATATACAGCCGAACGAAAGGAATATATCGTCATTCCACGGTTTGTATATATTATGTACACAAGAACAATTTCTTGAAAAAAATGCTGTTATTTATTTCAGGGCTGTGTGGTGTGGAGATTCCAAAATTGGTGGAGAAATCGTCGTGTTGAGGTGTTGACATTGACATCATCATGAGAAATGACGAGATGAATTCAACCAACATTTAAGTTCTATACAACATCAATGCAACAAAAATACAGGCACTTGAAAAACACTGTTAAGATATTCCTTTGCATTTAATAAAAGTATATAGTTGCGTGTGTGACAATTAAACAATACAATGAAACCTAAAGTCGGATTTGACTTTAGATTTCATTTCACCTTTTAATTGCAAAGCAAATCGTACATATCTTTGTGGGCAAAAAGTTGGATTAAATTTCATTTTGGACACAGAAATATATTATTAGGAGGAAAATAATTTTATTAGTCTTGAATATTATATATATATAGTCACCACCAAGTTCAATACAAAAGTCTTCCATCTGGACTGTGTAAGTCCTCTATATATACCCTTAAAAAAATGATGGAGTTTCAGAACCTCGATTTTTTGAGAGGTGACTCTCCTCCTGGGATTCCCCGGGGAATCCCAGAGAGAACGTCGCCATAAGTTTCCGTGTTGCAGCATAGCTGAAAACCCGGGAACCCCTATATATACCGTGCAAAATTTAGTGCAGTTGTTTTTACCGAATTGATTTAACATGGAAGGAAAAAAATCAATTTTGATTGCTATAGTTGGAACAATATTGATTCACTTAGGGGTTTTTTTTTTGAATTGTAATGAAATTACAGAGGTGTGATCAATGTTGATTGACCTCCGGAGCCGTTAATCAATTTTGATTTGTGCATTAATAAGGACATATAGAAAAAAAGTTTAAGGGGTCCCTTAGGATGAACACCTTGGGTGGCAAATCAATAGTGATTTATATAGGAAACATGATTGAATCAATATTGATTTGTCTTTTGTGGGCAGTAAACAAGAAAATGGGTGACCGGAAGTCCAAATTGATTGTCCATTGTTGACATACCCAAAGGTGCCAGAGACCACTTCCGGTCAACCCCTTTGGTCCGACATCAAGATCGATTTGATTGTAATCAAAAGTGATTTAGCATAATGGCTTTTTAAATAATATATTGTAATGTTATATTTTTAGTCAGTCAGTAAGAGTCGTTGTACATGTCATGTACATATGTGAAAAAAAGAATAGGGGAATCTTATCAGTTCCGCCGACCAATCACAGCTCGGCATTCTTATCACTTCTGACAATCTGTAACTCACATATGTACATGACATGTACAACGATTTTTACTCCCTCACTAAAAATATAACATTACAATATATATTATTTAAAAACCCATTATGCTAAATCACTTTTGACTACAATCACAATTGATTTGCATCAAGTGGTCACACTTCCGAAATTGACCTTGATTTCGGACCAAAGGGGTTAGCTGGAAGTGGTCCCGCGGATCCTTTGGCCATGTCAAAAATGGACCGTCAATTTTCCGAGAAATGAAATGTTCCATTGTCTCTCTCTCAAAGCCTATATAAATGAATGAGGAATGTGAAACTATACTCATATGCCTAATAATATCTATTACGCCTTAAGTTATTTTCGTCCTAATTTGCGTATTTACAAAATGCAAGCAATCCAACGAACATCTTGCCCACATATATACATTTAAAATTTTTATACGATTTAATTGTTCTATGCTCAAGTTTTAATTCCCGGTTTTTTTGGTCAAATGTAGAAACAACGTTTGCGCTGTAATGTCTCCCAATTGAGACTCAATAAGCAAATATGGATTCGGATCCGGAGAGCCGATTTCTCATCGGCTGGAAATACAAATGGTTTTTCTTACATTAAGTTCCTCAATTTCAAATCCATAAGTTCAAGACTTGAGTATACCTTAATTCCAAATGTTGTAGACTGTACATGTAAAAAGCATTCTAAAAATTTGTAAAAACAACATGAAAATGCTTTTTTGATTATTGATTTTGAAAAGTTTGATTTTGCTTAGTTGAATTGTTTCTTATAGCGAGTATGTGAATTTTTAAAATATGCCACTTAAGAGAAAATCACTTGGGCAAAGTTTATACTACTAATTGTCAAGCCTTTACAAAAATCCGCCTATTTAGAAATTATTTTAGGAATATATGAATATATACAAATTCTTGTAGCGTAATAGCATTCTACATTTATATATACCGCCGCATCATCCTATCACAAGTCGTGAGAATCCGCAGATGGCTCTATATACTCACAAAAGTATCAACTATACACCCAGAGTTTTACGGTAGACCGTTTTTCTCCCGTTCCAGAAAAAACGACGTTTCCAAGTTTAACAAACACTCGTAAAATTAACTGTTTGTGTATTATTCGTTTATTTTAGGTAATAAACAATTAGTTTAACTAGTAAAATGGGTAAACTGAGTGAGAATGAGAGAATTTGGATGTATATAGAAAAGTCTATTATTGGGAATATAGGAAAGAGGTGTATATGGTATAATGTAACATCATTAATGTTTGTACGCAATGGAGGACTTTCTCATCTCCCTCACCAAGTCGAAATCCACTTCTCAACGTAATCCGGATATTGTTTAATTTGAAAGTAAATTTTTTAAACTAGTTACAATTAAGAATCCTGTTTGTGATAAGTTTGTCAGTTTAAGTTTGTCATACCGCAGACTATATACTCATGCAGGTATAAAGAGTAGGATGAGTTATTTATATAGGAGACTTACAATGAATTTCGTACACATTCCTGTATGTTAACAATTGTAATAGCTCATTATTTACTTTGAATAAATGATTTAATTGTGGCTAAACACAAAAACATTTTTGAATTATTTATTCAAAAATATCCGGGTTTTAAAATTTATCGCCAGAAAAAGTATACAGTAAAACTCGGACTAGTTGATATTTAATGTAAGGAAGAGCCATCGGTAGCCATCTGCGGATTCCCAGGACTTATAAAAGGATAGTGTGGTAGATATTCATAGAAAAATATATAGAAACACTGTATTTCCTTATGCACAGCTTTGAATAGAATGTAATGACGTACCATTTGTTACAGTCAGGACCAAGCGAATAGTTTTATGGTGATCTTACAGTGTAATCATACACATGAACAAAACCGAGTAAAAAGTTGTAACTATATAACTTAGTGTAAAATTAATGGCCACGTGGTCCTGACTGAAAACAGTTCAATGAATCAGCTCACGTAAAATTTGACTTGCACTATTATCGCGCTGGAATTTTCCGAATTTTGTAATGGATTTTATTTGATGTGGGTTTTAACGTTTAAATTAGCTAATCCCTCTCAAAATTAACTTAGTTTAAAATAGTAATGCTAACATTTGAACGCTCAGATTTGGAAACTATTTTAAAGTACTCAAAATTCATGCTACTAATTTTATTGCTTAAAATAAAGACCCAACTGTGTTGTGACTCCAATCAAGTTAGTTTTCATAGTAATGGTGTTTTGGATGAATTGGAAGGAAATAAATTTGAATTGTATAGAGGCTCTATTCATTTTGGTCAGTAGTCAGTGGACCTTTCAATCTTGTAGAACTTTTGGACATTTTTATCCATAGTATAGTAACGAGTAAAAATATAAGTTCAATAGAAGCAAGAAAAAAACAAAACTGTGTATCCATAGCCTATGGACCATAGGAGTGTAGTACTGTTATGCATTTACAACATGTTTTTTCCCCAGAAATTCCCCTTATTGATAACAGCTGTTGGTTATTTTCTAATGGAGAAAATACTAGACTTATAGTGTGTGTAGAGTTTTATTCGATACAAAAGTTGTATGCGAGCGAATAGTTTTATTTAAGCGAACTCTTACGTGCAAGAAAAGTTTCGTTTTGAAAATAAATATTTTTGTTAAGTGAGCTCTTACTTGAAGAAAAGTTTTGAATAAGGTTGATTTATTTCAATGAACTTTGATCAACGTTAATTCTAATATAAGTAGATAATTATGCAGGGGAGGGGTATAACAGACGGTGTAAGCTGAACATTTTCTATTGTAGTATTTCAAGTCTATCTGAAGCTCTTTCCTTAACCGTTTGCTTGGTAATGGAGAGTTCCTTTTGTCATAAACCTTGTTGGAATTGTGAGCACACTTCAAAATTTCCAAAGCGTGAGGACGGTTGCCAGCAGTGGGACTATCTTTGTGAATTTTGTGAGTTTGGAATTCCAAAAAATAGCAAATTTGTAGAAACGTGTAAACAATTCATAGACAACATGTCATCCTACACTGATACATTAAATCCAATACTTTGGACTCTGGGTAGGAGAGAATCGTCCTTGTGTTGCGTTTGAAAATGTTACAACCCAGACAACCAATCCGAAGATAACGAGTATATTATGCATTTTAATGTATTTGCACCATATCCGTCACATCTACTTTGTTCTACTTGTTTATTAAACCGTTTAGGAGAGATTTTTAAACCTCCCACAGTCAAAAATTTAAGCCTTGCAACTGTGGATTGGAAAGATTCTTAATTGAAAATACTTTCTACACGCCTGTGGAAGACGAGTTAGCAAGTAATTGAAAATGGATTCTCTAGATTCCAAATTTCACGATGAGATATTCAGACATAAAGTTATACAACTTTTAAGTTTTGCTGTGGGAAATCGGGAAAATTTATACGTACGACCAGCAGAGCTTGCAGAAATGAGATATTACAATTTTGGGATAAGAGATTGGGTTAAATGCTATCTTTGCAAAACAGTTATGATGGAGGCTGAAACTAATAATACATATCCAGTACATGTGAAACATATTACAAGCTGTATGTTAAACTGTAGACTGGATAAACCTAATGTACCCACAAATTGTACAAATAATTGTTCGGATAGTATGTTGGAAGAAAGTATTCACTTGCGATCAAAAGCAGCAGAAAGACCTGAGACACCATCTACGTTCGGACGTTTTTTCTCCTACTGTTTCTATATATCCCTGTATGTTTTGGTTTTGAATTTCAGTGAATTTGGACATGCATGTAATCATTTTAGGAATTATGTAGTTTATATGGAAAATAACTGGGAAAACTTTATATATACATGGGTATATCTGTGAAAATATGGAGTACAATGTACATATGTATAAACTTTTAATAACAGAAATCATGTGATGTGTATATATATTTCAACTCTGATCGTGATGAGTTTTTGTACATTTGTATTATGAAACAAAACCTTAATATACTTGTTACTATAAATATATATATATTTATATATAGTCAAACTTGCTTTTACCACGAATGTTTGAAAACATTGT
The DNA here is from genome assembly GCA_034699125.1 of Gisinianus flammeolus. Taxonomy (NCBI): domain Eukaryota; kingdom Metazoa; phylum Arthropoda; class Collembola; order Symphypleona; family Katiannidae; genus Gisinianus; species Gisinianus flammeolus. Next base: position 10,938 of record JAIUND010003425.1, read on the forward strand.
GCATCAGTGTGAATTCTTGGTGTTGATTTTCTTCCAGGAGTGACAAGTCCACGGCACACGTCCACACGGTTTGGAAAGGTCCACCAGCATGGCCTGACGGCTTTTGTTTATGAAGTCCTGGTCCAGCTGGGTGTATGGAAAATTGTATTTTGTGATTGTTGTAATCGTCCCAAGAACTGCAGTTCCAGAATCCTGGGGGATAGAGCATTGGGATGTTTGTAGGGAAACTTCCCAGTTTCCTACAAACACACTCGTCTTGTAGACGGCATCCATTGCTTTCTTCAGCTCGTCCAAAATATCTTTATAGATCGCTGTTGGTTTGTGCAGCGGGTTGTATAGAGATATTTTCTTGAGAAGAAAAAAACCAAAAAATATTACACAATGGAATAAAATCTATACACAACAGATAAGAGGTGCAGAGAGACAGAAACGGTAAGTATTGTAGTGAGAGAGAGAGGCTTACTTAAGGGTAGAGATGTGACTCAATCTGCAATATGATGTAGTTGTGGTGTTCTTGTTGTGGAATTGCAGCAACAATTAAGATTTTCAGATCTCTTTCTCCCGTGACCGTTTCCATAAGGTGACTCACTGACAGGACGAGTGGCTCCTTGCCAAAAATCCAGATCGTTCTCAGGGGCATTGACCTCCAGTAACTCAATTAACGATTGACAAACTCTCCCGAGCTTGTGTCCTGGGATGGTGTGTGTCTACAGTAAGTCATATAAGACCTTTTTTCCTGTACATAAAAGAGAGGGAGCAAACTTTAACACGTTTTCATATAGATCCTTTTTTTCTGTGCAGAAAAGAGAGAGAGAAAACTTTAATGCATTATCATATAGACCTTTTTTGTAATTATTATTACTATGACTTACCTCGATGAAATAATTCATGATGGACATTGGCACATGTCCACGAGCTTCGAATAATGTAATTTCTGTCTTGGTGACGATGTTATTATTCAGGTTGACCATCACTGTCCCTCTTGTCAACTGGCCTAGAGTCAACGGAAATTTCCGATTCCTCCAAGCTGTAGTGGTGAGGTGGTGGCTATTGTACTCCTTCATATGACGGCGAGAGTCGCCATTTCCCTTCTGGAATAGGCTTAATAACGAAGCACTGTAATTTGCACTCTCTAAAACACTGCAGTAGTTCATGGCGTATGGCCATGACCATAACTGCATACAAAACTCATGTTCTGTATACACTAACTCAAATTCTGCACACACTTTTTGTATAAAGTTGTAGTCTAAAATATTTTTCTTGTACAGAATCTGATTACTGAACACAACCAAAAAATTGTCCAGTAGTTGCTGATAGTGATGTGATTTCATGTTTGTGAGTGTGTGTGGTAAAAGATTTAAAATGTAAATGTGTAAACTTTGGAAAAGTGAAATTGTGATTGTAAAGTTGAGAGGAGAAAACTTTAAAATGTAAATGTGTAAACTTTTGGAAAAGTGCAACTGTAGTTGTAAAGTTGAGAGACATGAGACTAAGTTTTTCAAGTCTCTGTGAGCCCTTTAAATGCAACTCTCCCGTTTTGTTTTACCGACCTGTTTCCCGATATTCGGACATGAATAATGCACATGTCTCATTTAATGTTTTTTGGGGGAAAAGGCAAACATACCCTTTTTATACCAATGGCTATTTTTTCTTTGTTTAAGTTTGGAAATTTTTTTGCGAATGCTTTAGTTAAATTAAACTGTTATTGTTGGGTCAATCTCTGTTTCATTAAACTGTGAGTTTGTCTTAACTTTTCAAGGGAATCTCTGTGACAGAGAATTTATGTACCTCTTTTTAGGGATATAAAAAGTCTGTGGGTCTTTAATCATTCCTTTTTTCCGGGTTCTGTTCCGTCTCCACAAAATACACTCAATGTCTAATGGCGCGCCGGCTGTTGCTATTGTTGTTTCATAGTCCATGGTTGTTTCACTGGTGTTTTCGTCCTGTTGGGTGCAAGGGCGGGAACGGGGAAATTTCGGTTTGGATTCTTTCTACGGGGTCTTTGTCCATTATTGCCGTTTCCGACTCTTTTCAAATTTGTCGGAGTATTTAAAAGAATTTATACGTATGTTCTCGTATTATTTGTAAATAAAGGTAGAAATACTAGTATTATTATAATACACAATATGTATATCTTCAGCTTTAAGAATTTTTCAATAAGTGCACGGTTGCAATTGTTCCAAGTAGTTTTCCTCCAATTTGGATAGTTTTTTTTGTATTGTGGATATTTTGAATTTGCATCTTTATGGTAATTTAAATTTACTTTCGAAACAGTAAATATGACTTTTGGAGACAAAAGCTGCGGTCTTCAGTATCGCGAGTCCGCATAAAATTCACATAATATAGATATGTCAAATTCTCCATCAGCTGATACATTGAACAAACAAATGGTATAATAAAAATCGTTGAATTATTTCATTGCTATGTCGTCTTCAGTTATAAGATTTAACTCATTTTTGGTGTGCTTACTTTCATATTTAGCCAATACAAACAAGAAAAAGTACACTTATAATTTACGAACAATAAACAAATACATTGAAATGGAATGGTTTCTTTCCTTTTTGTCTTAATTTTAATATTTGCGCATTCGAATTAACATAATTTATGCAGTTCATTTGTCATCGCTAAATCGATCCAAATGGGACAAATTAAAAAAATATTTAAAAGGAAAAACAAATCCACACTTTCAGTGAGATTCTCTAAAGTCCCTCTGATACCGAATTACAAAATGAATGGTCTCTTCTTCATTGGTTATAAAATCAGGATAAAATTTGGGAGTATAACAATGTGAAGAAAGTTCGAACCTGAATTGGAGGAAGTTCACTCTAAACCGAATCCCGCTAAGGCCAACAAAACTCTCACAGCATATACAGCAAAAACACGGTTTTCAGGATGTGGGAAAGGAAAGCGGGATATCTTGGTCCACATGATTTTACAATCAATCGCCAAGTGCGATTATCAGTCCAAATATATATGTGTTTACTTGGGTCTTAAATTTATGTTGCATATAAAGTATAAACGTTGAATTTCTCCCAACCTGCTGTCACTCCCGAATAATTTAGTGAATAAATAACGTCATGAACAGTTCATGATGAACCGTCTCACTCTTTTTATCGACTCGATAGTTCCTCTCTTCATTTTCATTTTTCTTGTCAAATTCCCTATACCACCTTCACAATCTGAAATCGGTCAAAGGAGCCTTAAAGTAATACAGGTTGGACAAGAAAGGGCACTCGCGGGAGGAAAGAATTCGCTTCCGGTCCACTCAACACCAAATGATTTCCCCTCAAAGCTAAGGCCAAGCAATCAGTGTAACGTCGGTTAAGAACTAAAACAAATGTGATTGGCGGGAAGTGTTGTGCTCCGTGACTTTTCTGTTCCTGCCTTGCAATTTGATGTAGGGTTAACCAGCAGTTTATTACCAACTGTGTGGAATTAAGAAAATTAAACCGGTTGTCACAGTCCCTCAAAATTCATGAAAAAGAGTCGTTTTCAGATTCCCACCCTTCCAAAAGCACTTGATTATCGATTGCAACAAGAATTTCTTGCCTCCTCAACCGGAAGTAAAATATATATTGGTTTTCACAACAACTTCCGGGTTTTTACAGACCATCAGAAGATTCTCGGGGACTTCCGGTAAGGAAATGGCCGGGAGGAACGAGAACAGAGCGCATTCTTAGCCGCTTCTCAAAGTCATGTCCATGAGAAACCAAATCACACCGATTGACTTCCGGTTCAACTTGAAGAGATTTCCTCGCATGATTTTAACAGCTTTTGTACTTTGAATCTAATCCATTTGACCTAACCGAAAAAAAAGTTTTTGTAGCAAAGTGTTCACAATCGTCTGAAACGGATTTCTGTGCAAACAACAGACTTTGACCCCGTAGCCCCGCCCCATTTGACCTCAGGATGTCCATATTAGTTTCCCGGAATGGCCAAGCCCACCCAGTCCCAACAAAGAAAGAATAAAGTCTCTGGGTCAAACCGTGGTCTCACAATCGCGTGACAGACAAACAAACAGACACGTCCGATATACCCTATAAAGGTTAGATTTGTAATTTAATTAAATCAATCATATATATTTATATATAACAGTATTTTGGGGTGTATACAATCAATACGTGTCATCGATATTCCTTTTATCGGTATACGAGGAGTGTTTAAACGGAATGATATGTATGGAATGGGGAAAAGGTGGACTGTGACGTTGAATTCCATTAGACTGTGGAGTTTAGAATGTGGCTTCGAGTTAGCACAACGTTGGAAAATTATATATACGAATCAAAAGTCCACGGTTATCTATATATTTCCTTCATTTAAACCAGCATTCGAGTCGTTTTTCTATATATATAGGGAAAAGATATTCGTTTTATAGTACATATGTCTCGACATCAGTTGGATATTTGGTATTATCTATTATGTATGTATATAGAAAAACAAAAGTCTTACGCAGTGCAAAGGAAAATCATAATGATGCATCCCAATTCTCGGAATTCACCTTTCCATAAATGAACACATGAGCAAAGCTATATATAGGGAAAAAGCATTTTGGGACAAACTGGAACAGTTTTTTCCTTTAGGAATTCGTATACATGATTCTTTTTCTTCATTGTCACGGTGGAAAATAGGTTGTATATGTACAGTCAACGACTGTGATGCCATCGATATCGATATTCCTTCACTCCGCAGGAGACAGTCGATTGTCTCGTTGAATTTCCATTAAAAACTGGAGTGCCAAATGGATTCCACCGGTATAGCACAGAACATTGACAGATAATACGAATATTCGGAATCATCATTACTTATATATATAAAGCAGCAAATATGTATGTGTGTCTGTCCGCCGTATGTACGCATGTAATCAAATGGGCCGAAAACAAAAATTCGGCCTGGAGGCTACGCTTTGGAGGACAGGTCAAAACTAATGGGTGCGTTATGACCACAGTGGGCACATTATATTTAAGGGACGCAACCTCGAGGTCACAGGT
>JAIUND010003426.1:0-15917 GCA_034699125.1 Gisinianus flammeolus
ATAAACTATTTAAAATTTGAGCTCGAGAGCCACCAATTGCAGAACTTCCCCTTACAAAAACCTTGATGTATAGATATGCTCTAATTAAATCGACCGGTAGCATGAAGAAAGACCAGCAAGCAGAGATGGAAATTTTATCCATGATTCATTCTCATTCCCAAGTAATATTGAAAGTCGAAATTCATTCATTCTGAGTCACACGAGCTTTTTTTTTATTCTGTATCATTCTGATTCCCGAGTTTCGAGTGACCCAATTTATTTATTCTGAGTCTCTGGAGTCGTTTTCGTGAGTCTAATTCATTCCCACTACTTAATTGGCCAAATGATTCTTCAATTTTCATTCTGATTCTCAGTTTAAGTCTATAAGCAATTCAGATTCCCTTAGAGGGAGATAAATGAATTCTGAATTTGAAGATATGTGAAACTTTCAAATTCATAGTGGAATTGAAAATGGAGACTTGCTTTTTGTGGAAGTGTGAAGGTTATATAGAGACTGGAGACTGGGAATCTTCACCCTTCACAATCCCTCACAACTCCTCAAATGTTTGTATGGTATGGAGATGGACATCATATTAAGTAGAGCGAGGACACTTTTTAAAAGGTTTACGACTCCCGATTCGTCAGTCACGAGCCATAAAACGAATATATAGGCATTTTATAAGTTGAGAACACAGTATTTTCTGTGCACAGCGATAGCCCACAGTGCACGTTTATAAATCCAAATTCAGTTAAAACTCAAATGAATTCTTAGGAAAAGAAGGAAAAACTCCGTGTTACGATAAAAAAAAGTGTTTGTATGTGGCCAAGTTCCATTTATTCACACAAACATTTCATAATCTGGAACTCAAATGAATTCTTAAAAGAATAAAGTCGGGAATCACGACTCGTTATTCATTCCGATTATTTGGGCCCTTCAAGTCATTTCCCTATATACATGAGTCCCGTTCCCTTAGTTCGACCAGCCACAATTCATTCTCATTTTGACTTGTTTGACAATTCATTGATTCCAATTCATTTCCATTCCTTGCACACAAGTGATCCCTATAATTCATTCATTCTGACTCCCATTTTGAGTCATTCCGAAAATTAATTCCCAAATTTCCACATGTCTGCCAACATGTCACTTTTTGAAAGCCGTTTTAATTATGTTATACCAAATAGAGTACATTGATAAGTGCTCTGTATGTGGTGAACTTTTAAGGACCAAACATGAACCTTGTCTAAAATCCTATATCGGCTCTGTGTCGTGTATATTCAAAATCTTGGGTATACCAGTACGGGTATAGGTTGTGGGGCTAGCACTGTCTCCTAGACATTACACATTCTTAGTAAATGATTGGATTAGCATATGCTAATCCTCCTGACAGTGAAACACGGGAACGACTGTCCGAGAGAATGTGTGATAACAGGCACTGTAGTATAGTAGAACTGTGAATGGTTTAAGGACTATATTTGTTTACGAATAAAACAAATATTTGAATTTTGATGGCCTTCTCCTTTATAAAGATCTTTAATTCTTCAATAATTGTAATAGGACGGAAGGAGCTTGAAAGACAGTAGGAATTTTCAGGAGAAATAAATTGAATTGGTTGATAATGAAATTGAAACTCGCTTAAATTATCTATCAATAATTTATGACTTTTGTCGAGAAATTCTAACTACTTAAGCTCTACTTTCACGCAACAGTTGCATGTGAGTAATTTGAGCTGGGTTTTGATAATAAGAATAATTAGTAAGCTGGCAAGGAATAAGAAAATCATTTTCTTTATAAATACTCGTATTTATTTTTCTATCCTTAACCTATGCTTAACCTAATTTATAGTTTTGATTCATAGACAAAATCGGGAACGATATAATGTGGTGTTACATGTTCCAGTTCCTCTGTGAGAATAATCTAGTTAGCCGCGATTTCTTGGTTGTGTAAATTTCTTCCTGGTAAATTTCCATCATCCCCTTGCAATACATGAAGCGATGTAAATGGAAATTTAGTATGACAAAACTCTTATCATTTCTGGTCACGGACGGTCTTCCATCAGGTAATTTTTACCTAGTATTTCATATTACAATTTTCTTGTATAACTAAAATTATCTCATTTGAGAATTCTTATCTCGTTTGACCCGAGTAAAATATACTTCCTTATTCAAGGAGAAAAAATCATGCGACTTTTTGCATATGTATATTAATGATAACCAAATAGCTAGTAAATAGTATATTTTTTCTCTCGCAATAGAAATAAAACTAAAGTTCATACTCGTGTTTGACTTTTCTTATCAACTAAACTAAATTTAAATATAACAAGGAAATGTCTCTCAACTGAGAGAAAAATTAAGTAAATAATTTTACGTGAAATATTGAGCATTTTCTCTGCATTTCTTAACTATATTTAATACGTAAAATAAATAATGAAGGCAGAATTATTATGTACATTTCCATGCTTCATTTCCTATAGAACTCATTTCAATTAAACATAATTTTATCTATTTTATAGGTATCTTCATTTTACTTCCAACAATATTGTATACGAGCGGAGTATGTAATTCCTATCTGGAGGCAGCGTGGCAATAGCAACATACTGCTATAGGTCTGGTAACGTTTATGTGCTGTGGTTATACGAATTACAATATACTCTTTTCACTCAAATACTAGCCAAGTCAAACAGTTCAAATAAACTACCCACGGTGTAAACTTTGGGAGGGTATATAACCCATATCAAATAAAAGATTGATTGATTGATTGAAATTTAGTTGACTTGTAATTAAGTAAGAACCTCTTTATTTCCTTGAGTCGCAGAAATCATCCGATTTAAGTTTAAGGATGATCAATAGGTAGATAAAAATTAGTTGAAACATGATACTTATTATTATGCATGATTATACATAATATTTGAATGCTTGACATATTATATTTTTTACATTTCTTTTTAGAATTGGTTCATTTCCGCCGACGGCGCTCGCCAATTCGAAAATTACTGAAGACTTCCCGTACTCCAGAAACGACAGAATATAAAGAAAATAGAATTGGTGCATTTCCGCCGGCGGCGCTCGCCAATTTGGAAATAACTATATTACTGTCACACTTTCCTGGGCGGGGAAGATCCATCTTCCTGACGATCCAGAAGGGAAATTTACTTGCAAATGTAAATCAATGCTCACCTTACAGTAAATCATATTCAACTCAAGAATAAAAAGAAGAAAAATCCGAACGAGTCAGCACAGCTGTAAATTCGCGATTTCTTCACACATTTTCCAAATTTTTTTATGTCTAAGAAAACAAAGGCCCTAGCCAAGTTTACCAAGGACCACACGACGGAGTTAAGCAGACCACAGATTTTGGAAATCTACCAAAGATCTACAAGGTCAAGAGAAGACAAAACTCAAGAAAGGTCTCCTCAGGTTTTGCAAAGAAAAACTTGAATCAACACTTGGAAGGCGAAGAAACCTAGAAAAGTTAGAGAAAGAAAAAGATAGTAAACCTACTGAAGCCGGACCATCCAGTGGACCGTCCAGAAACAATCCACATCTTTCACCGACTACTGATGCGGAATTTAAAGATTTAGGATTTGATAATTATCAAGAATATTTTGAATCTCAAGAGATGAAGCGCGAACGTCCAGATTTACGTGAGCATCTTCAATTAGATAAATCCAGAAGATTGTCAGAATCTGGTTCTGTCTACACGACACCGAATACAACTTTATATTTTGAAGCGGAGGTCACTCGAGGACGAAGAAGAACCTACGAGATCTCGCTCCAATTCAAATCCAACTGTCCCGTCGTTCACCGAAGAACGTCTGGATAATACCGAAGATTCTTCTACTGAATCAAAATACGAAGAGAAAGCAGGAAAGTTTTCTGAATCTCAAGAATCGTCATCTGACGAAGCTGAAAAAGAGGAACCTGTCTTTATCCAGCGGGACGAGGAACTCAATTTTGACCCTGACTATTGGTACGAAGAAAAAGAAGGACCTCAATTCGAATATTTTGTGTATGGAGCTTTTATTGAAATGGCGGACACAAGAGATTATTGTACGGATGATCGTCCAGCATTCACCGAAAGAATTGCTGATATTCAAGCAACTCTAAACCAACATTCTGCAGCAGCGCATGCAGTTCCTGTTCCACTCACACATGGGCAAGTTAGCTATCAATTAGGACATCTTAAATCCATGAAGGATGGACTGGAGAAAATTCGGGAAAGAATCCAGCGATTGTGGAGAGCGAATGCAGATGGACGTCAGGCGGAAGTGGTGCATTACACAGCAATGAAGAATGCTTATAGGACAGCCGTCTTATTAGCAACAACAATAAAATCTGGAATGCAACCCTCAACTGTAAATCGCATAAAAATGACGGATATGGATCCACCTGATTTTGATGGACTTCCTGAGAATTGGCCGTCATTTGTGGACCAGTTCAATTCTCTGGTTGTCACAAATACCCGTGTTTCTCCAACTGAAAAACTTGCAATTTTGAAGAAGTCTTGTTCCAAAGGCATAGTAAACCAGCTCGTGCAGAAATATCCACTGACGGATATCGAGTGAACTAATGCTTGGACAGCTATTAGAGCAAGATATAATCATAAAAGAGAGATCGCGTACGCGCACCTGAAGAAATTGTTCGATCTCATCCCGATGGAGCGACAAAACCAATCTGGCCTTCTGGATCTGGTTGACTCAACCAATGAAGTAATTCAGGCTTTAAATCACTTGAATGTAGATGTAGACGGATGGGATCTGTTCCTCATTTACATCATAAAACAAAATCTGTATTCTCGGACGAGGACAGATTTCGAGAAGGGTCTCCCAACTCATGAGTTCCATTCGTTGGAAGTTCTCATGAGTTTCCTAACAAGCCTAGCTTTGGCTTTGGGAGCATCACAGATTCAACAACCGGTCAAATCTCAGGTGAAGAACGACGACAAACAAAATGGCAGGAATCAAGATCGTCGCTCACAACATCCGACTCCACAATCACAGCCGACGGGTAGCCGAAACACCGAGCGACATACAACTCTAAATAAATGTGATATTTGTGGAGCGGCCTACAAGAACTTCCGATGTCCAAGCTTAAAAGCGATGACGGATCAAGAGTTTCAAAAAACTGTTCGAGAGAAAAAGTTGTGCGTATGCTGTTTGGACTCTGGACATTTTTCAAGTCAATGCACGAGAAGCATAAAATGTTCCAAGTGCCACGGACGTCACAATTCTAGAATGCACGACAACAGGCGCGCTCAACGAGCCATAAATTGTCATTCAGCAAGCTCGTCCAATGCAAGTCAAGAAACATGGAAACCCGAAAATTCGGTGAAGATTTCAAGTAAAGCGGCCCAAGGATGCTCAGTCACAAGTGTGTTTTTACCTACGGCAATTGTTGATATTGTCGATGAAAATGAAAATACACCTGTCAGAGCTCTAATTGACTCAGTCTCGCAGGCCAATTATATAACTGGACGAATGGTCCAGTCCTTAAAATTACGAAGATTTGAAGCCTCCATTCCAAATTGGTGGAATTGGAGATATTCACTGTGGAAACACCAGAGAAGCCGTGCGTATTACGATTAAATCTCGCCAAAAGAAATGGGAAACGGATATCATATGCTTGATATTCCCTGAACTTACCGCGCCACAGCCATCACATGAATTGCCTCGGAACGATTGGGAATTCCTGGAAGAACTTAAATTAGCAAATGATCGATTTCACTTACCTGGAAAAATAAATCTACTCCTTGGAGCAGAAGTAGTTGGCGCCATTCGCTTCGGGGGGAGTGCCCGGTCGCTACCTGGACAGCCTTGCGCCATCGACTGTGCGTTAGGGTATTTAGTTATGGGATCAGGAGCAGTTATAGCTGTAGACAATTTCATCTCAAGCCATGTGACCTATGGAAACGAGTTTGAAATGGAGTTTCATCGTTTTCTTGGTCAAGAAGATATCCAGGAAAATAAAGAAAATAAGAAGAGGACTTTAGAAGAAGAAATGTGCGAAAAGCATTTCCAAGGTACCCACGAAAGGGAAAAACTGGAAGATATATGGAGTCTTCCCAAGAGACCGAATGTTCCTGACATCGAAAATGCCCGCTTCGCGTCTGTCAAACGATTACTACAATTGGACCGGAGATTAAGTAATTTTTCCGTCGACATTCAAGAAAAATTTCATTCGTCACTTCGTGAATCCCATGAAAAGGGACATCTGATAAAAGTCCCAAAAGCAGAACTGCAGAAGCCCGATAAGGAACATTGTGTGATTCCATGTCATTTTATTGAGAAGAAGTCGTCGACATCAACTGAATTAAGAGTCGTCATGGATGGATCAGCCGCCTCGAGTAGTGGTGTGTCCCTCAACGACAAATTGATGGTCCGACCGACAATTCAACTGGAGTTAGTAAATACCCTCATGAGGTTCAGACTCCATCCCGTCGCGCTGTCTGCGGACATAAAAAAGATGTACCATCAAATCAAGATACATGCAGATGACCAGCCACGTTTGGGCATCCTTTGGAATGTAAATCCAACGGGAAAACCCGAAGATTATCAGCTGACCGTCGTGCCGTTTGGAATTTCACCAGCCCCGCTTCTCGCCATTCAAGTTTTACATTAACTGGCCGAGGACGAAGGAAAGAAATTCCCAGTTGCTGCCCCCATATTAAAGACAGATTTATACGTTGATGATGTACTCAGCGGAGGTCAAGATGTGGAGTCATCCCTTGAATTACAAAAAAACACCAATTGGACTGTTGGCCACAGGTGGATTCAACCTGTGTAAATGAGGCTGTGTGTTGTTAAAAAGAGTCATTTAAATATAGTTATAAATGAATGAAAACAGCTGTATAGATACTTTATTTCATTGTTTAAAATGTAAAAAGAAAACTGAATCAGAAAATATAGAAGAAATACAAACGCCTAATGGATCTGTAAGATGTTTAAGTACATGGTGTGTTTGTAATACTAAAAAATCTTCATTTGTTTCTAAAAAGAAAGGTACTAAAGGCGCCGGAGTCTTGAAGGCGAAGTCGCCGGAAGGCTCTAGAACCAAAGGTTTGCCTGGTGGTGATATAGGTGATATTATTGGAAATACTTTATGTGAAATTCATTTGCCTGGACATAATTTTACTGGACCTGGAACTAAATTAAAAGATAGATTAGCTAGAGGTGACAAGGGCATTAATCGTGTAGACAAATTAGGTTTACCTCCGAAAGACATTAAAGAATATATGTATACACAAGATATCTATACTAAATTTAAACCATTAAAAAAGAAGCATTCTGAGAGAAGATTGTTTACACTAGGAATTGATAAAATTCATCAGGCTGACATAGTTTTTAGGCCTGTACAGTGGTAAAAGGATAATGATGGTTTTAGATATTTATTATTGAATATAGATACATTCTCAAAGTATTTATGGGTTATTCCTATGAAAACAAAGAGTTCTAACGAAACTGCAAAAGATTTTGCTATTATACATAAGGAACGAAAACCAGAGTCATTTAATTTTGACTCACGGTACAGAATTTACACTAGAGACTGAAACGTATTTGAAATCAAAAGGAATTAAGTGGTATTCTACAGAAAATCAAAATAAGGCTATGATTGATGAGAGAGCTGCTTTATCTTTACAACAATTAATGTATAAATATATGGAATACAAACAAACAGATCGATGGGTTGATGTTTTACCAGATTTAGTATATAATATGAATCACCGCTATCATTCTAGTATTAAAATGTCAGCTGTAGAAGCCAGCAAAAAAGAAAATGAGGCAATAGTTTATAATAATCTTTATGGGCCGGGAAATAGATTATCTAAACGACAACGTTATATAAAAACTGAAAAACCTGCCTTCAAAATAGGCAAAACTGTTAGAATTAAAAAATATAGATCAAAATTTGATAGAGGTTATTCTCCTAATTATTTTGAAGAAATATATAAAATTTCAGAAATTCTAGACACAAAACCAATAACTTATAGAATTAGAGACAATAAAGGAACAACAATTCAAGGCTCGTGGTACAAGGAATAATTATGTCAATATAACAAACTTGATGAAGGATTTTCAATCGAATACGTGTTAGAATTTGCCAGTAAGAACGAATTAGCATTTTTTATATGGCTTGGTTATCCTACTAAATTTAATTCATGGGTAGAATTTACGCAAAAACAGTTTAAATGAGCTAAAACAGATGGAGATTATAAGCCAGAAATGTTAAAACCAGAGCAAATAATAAACAACGTACAAAAGCTACGGCTACTAAAGGAAAATAAAAACTAGTCCTAATTTTTTTTGGTAATAAATGTCTCGCACGTTCTTGAAGAAAAATTTAAATCTATGTATACCAGAATGTGAAAAACTATGTCAACTCGAGAAAAACAAGGATTATTCAATTCTAAAGTACAATCTGATTTTTGTAAATAAACTAGATAAGTATATTCTTAATTTAACGTTGTATAAAGCAGAAGAAGATGAAATGATTACAGTTGGTATGTCTGATAAAGTTACAAGTAATTTTCAATCTGCGATAAAATCTAATCCAGATTGAAAGTAAGATCTTATAAAAATGAAACTTTCATACACAAAAATGAAGTACACAAATAAATTTGGGGAGGATAAATTTAGCTATGACGTTAAATTTAAATAAAACTTACGTATTTTTTCTTTTTATTAACTACTACTATTACCTACTACTATTAACCAAATTTCTTACATTTATAACGTTAAGAATTTAACCTTCAGCTCACAGATATTTTTATTTTATGAAAGCTTATATTTTAATGTATTATTATACTAAATTTCATGTGCATTCTCTATTTTTGATATATAGTTTTTTCCTAACTGCTTTCCTTTAAATATATATGAAAAGACTTGTTTTTACCTATATGTTACGTAGTTTTAAAAAATGCCTTTTTTATGAAAAAAATGCCGTTGTATTTTAGGGTTTTTGATATTATCATGTTTTATAGTGTTATTTGGTTAAAATAGGGTTTAAATATGTCTTTTTGGGTCTGAAATTCAATAATTTTAAAATGGTGGTTTTTTCCGCATTTTTTTGTCCTGGGCAGCCCTCCTACTACTATTGTCACAGGAAAAGTCTGATTGATATCAAAACAAAATGAGACTTACATTAAAAAATTCCCTACAAACTTCTACGTATTTTGGTGTAAATATTGTAAGGTTTCTGTTGAATTTACCTGAATTTCAAATGTTTGAAGTCTTCACGTCACTGGGTTTTTCTTCAGTGTGTGTAGAATATTTCAAAAAAATAACGGGGAAATTATTTAAGAGAGAGAGTTGCGGACAGTTTGAATAGCACAAGGCTACATTAAATCAGACAGTGTTAATGTAAACATTGTCTGGACTCTTGCAAAAGAATTTGCTGCAAATTTCCTTCGTTTCCCTTGTCTTTCCCTTTCCTACCAAAAACATGCTTTTTGAGAAATCTCTGGGTTTCTCGACGGATTCCGACTAATTTGAGCACGATAAATTCAATGGTGATAGTCCGATATTGACAAGATGAAACTTATGAATTTTAGGTAAAAATGGGATTTTAGGGAAGAGGGATTTCTCAAAACTTGAAAGAGGGCTCGAAACTTTTTAAAATCTGAATGGTTTAACATACCCTCATTATTTTTGTTGTTCTTAGTCGTGCTACACGGGTTTACACTGTAACTTCATACTATAGTATGAAAATTGAGAAAACCCGGGTTTGACAATTTTTACCCGGGTAAAATCTGAAATACCTGGATTCAACTTCTGAGTATCTAATACAAAATTAAGCTCAAAATTAGCTTTCATTTGAATCTAATATCAAGTTTCTAGCTCAAACGGTCTGTTTTTACCAGAATTTCAAAATTTTTAAGGCAGACATGTTTGTTTCGCTAACATGGCCACTTGGATTTATAGACTTTAAGTCAAGTACGGATTCTGTGATAAGTCGATCAGTTTCTATCCGATTTGTTTGATGTTGGGTTTATATGAAAGGTATTACTGTGTATTTTTGATACATATTCTGAACTTCTGTAATTTGACTTCATTTGACCTCAAAACCCGGGTAAAGGACATTCGATTTTTTCTTATAACTCAGTTAGTTTCTCTCCGATTTGTTTAAATTTGGTTGAAACAACTAATACTATATATATTCGATACATTTGCTATGAGAGTTGTGGGCAGGAATCTTGTTAGCAGGGTTCTTGATTTTGAATGTTTTTATGCTTATTGTAAAGGTTTTCAGTGAAAATACTCGATTTTTACGCATACGTACTTGCTCTTACTTGGTTGTACTTGCGTCCTTGTTTGGATGTGAAGTAATTTGCTCTAAAATGCTTGAATTTTGAATATTTTGTGTAGGTTTTTTTGAATTTTAAACCGTTTTAAGGTGTAAAATATGTGATTTTAAGTAAGGACTTTTTAGTACTTGGACTTTTGGTGTCCCAGCTCTCTCATCTTACTACTAATAACAAACATTTAAGCATTTCCTCTTATTACCAAAACGAGACTCGAATACTTGCATGACAGCGTCGAGTGAAGTATCATCGGCTCCTCCCACATTACATGTGGATAATGCAAGTCCTGTACAATGTGATTTTAATAATAGGAATTTCTCCAAGGTGTTCTTGTCCAATTGAGATTACTTCCCCTTGGTTTTGTGGACACTACTAGAAAAACAAAAAAGTTCATTAAATATTTTCAATTGACATTTTGGAAGTGTTATTCGACATATTAGAGGTTACATTAAAATACTGTGAATCTGACATGGGAAGCGTAAATAAAAATGTTTAGTTTCATTAACCGCTCAAATTTGGCAAATTCCACAAACATATCCGGTCGTGGTACGAATATGTAATTGAGCTCACGGTCTATCATATATATGGTTACTACCGTTAGATTTTATAATTTGTAGTTCAAAGTGTAAATGTGTATTGCGCAGACAAAGACAAGTCAAAGGATCTTATTGTCAAATGGATTTTCCCTTGTAATTTATACATACCTGGTTTTAAAGATTTATGTCATGCACTTGGATTGACGTTTGATTTCATCAATTCGAAATGGAAAAAGGAGGCACTTGAGTTGTCTGGTCTGTTATTACACTGTGGGACTACACAGCTCATCACCATGACATAATTAAGCTTTTAATTGTCGATGTCAATACAAAAACGAGACACTTACGCCGATCTAGAAGGCGATGTATTCCTGTTTGAATGTTGAGCTAAATTTAACAGCGACACGCACGCGTAAGCTCCGTTGGAATGAAACGGTTTTGTTGAATTTCAGAGATTTTCTTAAACTCTGCTTTCATTATACAATTTTGAGTGACTCCTCTAGCGGCAATTTGAGCAACATTGGTTTCCACTTTGGCCACTCACTTTTTCCAAAATCACTTTAATTAAAACTTAATTTAATTAAAAATATGTCCAATTGCTTAAAAATTTCTAACATTTTCTATAAAATAGTCCATGTTTTTATACATAAGGATATGCAAAAAAGTGAAAATATGTGACTGGTTATTCCATCCACTTCCCCAATTTAATTTATGCGAAATATTATTAAGTGTGAATTACAACTTGCCATCATAATTCAATGTGACAAACTTGAAATCTTAAGTATACTCCAAGGCGATAAAGTTGTTCAAATTTTGGCGCATGTACTCATCCTTGAAAGAAAATGAGGATAGACTAGTCTATTCATGTACAGAGGGCGTTTTCTGACATAGGTAAGGGGAGTCTCTTGATGGTCGCTCGGGATCCGCCCCACAACTTGTCCACACTCTTTACACCATTAAATACCACAATAGTAACTTTCACATTTCGTTTTCTTTCTTGTAGAGAAATGGCCACTGAAAAATAAATGAAATGATGTGGAAAGCGCTGGATTCCGAGCAGTGTTTGGATTTCCGGTAATTTCCGAAAATGAAAATAACCGATAATTACCAAGGCTGCAGAAATTACCGGAAATAACATAAAATTTCTGGTAGTTTCTGGTAAGAACCACCAATGTGAAAATCATTGGAAATGATTAATAATCAGTTAGAATCCTTGAATCTCTCGTAAATATGAATTGAGTGTGAAGGGAAATCTATATTTGCATCAAATAAAGTATCACATAAAATCTTTTTAACGTTGTGGGATTCACTTATCACATTGTACACAAGCTAATTTTGGTTTAAACTGTCCAACGTGGCTTGGCCTACTTAAAATCGAAGGAAAAGGGCGGAAAAGTTGTAAAAATGAATCGTCGCGTCGATCCTTCTTCGACCAAACAGTCGACGCGACAAATCACGTTTTTTGGAAAAGCAGAATTTTCCTTCAGTTTTTGTTTTGAAGAATTCCCTATTGGTTTTGCTCTATAGATGATTTTTTGCCACTCCTTTTGTTCTTGATATTTGTCTGTTGCTTTTGTTCGAGAAGTATTTCTTCCGGGCCTCAGTTTGTCACTTTTTGGCCTGACCATACCGGTTGCCCCAAAACGTCACTTTTTGGCCCCGAATGTTTTGTGGCCTCAATTGAGAATTTCTTGGCCTTTTCTGCTCTGGCCTGGGAAGGGTACAAAATGGCCTCATATGAGGCTATTTGACTCCCTTACCAAATCTATCTTACTAGTGCAAACCCTCTGTCGTTAATGTACATAGACAAAGTTAAGAGAGTTCAAACCATGTTTCTGGAAGCATACATGACGTAACAGATCTTACAGAAGGCCATATTTTAAGGCTCAAAACAGACGCTACACCCATAAAAGTGCCTATATTTATATCCATACTTAAACTACTACGAATTTTTTTAAATACACCACGACACCATATAACGAAAAAACATTTGAGAATTAAAATTACTTAACGAAAATAATAGTGCCAATAAAGCAAAATATAATTTGCATTGAATTGAAAGGTTTTATTGTGATTTTAAGCTGCCGCCTACTACACAAATAAAACATGCATTATTTTAAATTCTAGAAGTATGATATGGGAGACTCGTCTGCTGCACAGTGTGAGATTTGTTACATGCTTTGTGTTGGGTTATATTTATTGTAATTATAATGTATTTACTTCTGCTTTTAATTGTATACTCAATTGATTAATTAATATTGCGGTCGAGAGTAACAAGGTCAATGTAAATTTTAATATTACAATAAATATGGTAAGTGAATATCTGGAGTTAAGGCTGGCCAACGGGTCGGGTCGGGTTGACCGGAATCATTTTGTGGAAAAAAGAGCTACATGCTAAAAATATGTTTTTTCGGACATTTTAAGACTTTTATGAGTTACATGCTAAAAATACCTTTTTTAGACATTTTAAGACTTTTTTGTCCGTTTTTCAAGATTTCAAAAACAAAAATGAATTTTCATAATCTTTTTTGAAATTTTCAAAAAACGGACAAAAAAGTCTCAAAATGTCCGAAAAAACATATTTTTAGCACGTAGCTCATTTTTACACAAAATGATTCGGGTCAACCCGACCCGTTGCCAGCCTTATCTAGAGTAATAAAACAGGTCGAAAATTCAAGAATGCAATTGTGAGCTTTGCTACAAGTCTTAGCTCAGCTTTAGAGTTATGTGGGTTGGAATAGAGATGTGAGTTTTGAGATTTTTCTTGGATAACTTCAGTTAAAATAAATGCTATTTATTTTCTCGCCCCTACCTACTGCACCAATCTCATACCTGTATAGATAGAGGTATTAGTACTCCTAACTTCAACATGCCGTCTACTTATTCATAAACCCCCGCACTCAAATATAATAAAATAACATAATTAGATGAATTATTATAACTAATCCAAATGTCAATGATGGCTGAAGTAATTGTTCTCCCTTAATTTGCTCCTGAAAGTGTCAAATTGATAAAGGCTCTTCCCTGACTAGTAAATTCTAACAATGAGCAATCATCTTCTAAAAATTGACTACACACGTTCAACTGTAACCCATTAGATTTAGAACTGTGTGTAAATATTTGCAATCGCAGATATGCATTATTTTATGAATACTCCAAGTGTAAGATCTTGGTTCAAAGGCATAAAGCATCAACTGCATCGTAAGCTTATAATGATGTTGTAGATTATGTCACCGAACGGAATAATTTCTAAACCGAATTTCGTACACATTTTAACGTTTTATTTTATACAAATGCTGCTCATCGCGATTTAAAAGCTCTAAGTTATAAAAACTGCTCTACCCCTATGGCATATACGTATGAAAATAAAGGAATATTAACTTGAATTAATCCACTTATGCCCGATGAGGATTTAACTCGTAAAATCTTAGATGGTTTACAGTCATATTCGTACTACTTTAGTAGCCTCTTCAATTGAAACAACAACTGGACTACGTACTTGGAAAAGTTAGAATGTATTAAAGAGAATAAAGCCGATACGATTGCACACACTTCAACCTTCATTCCTAAACAAAGTCCTGCCCTTACTAAGGACTCCTTATGGGACATTCAACAAGCCCCTAATCAATTCTGTATCGCTGATGCGTCTAGAGACTTATACTTTGGCTCCGAGTTCATGAAACCAAATAGTACTGTAATAGATCACGATTCTGAAACAGTAACCTTAACGTCCTCGAATGCTAATCGCCGTCATCGAAGCGAGTTTCGTTCTAATCGCATTGTCAAAGTTGGACAATGTAAAGTAAATTTGTGTTCGAAATATCTAAAAGCTAAGATAGACATATAAAAACCTTTTCTTAATGCTGCTTCACACCAAACTCTCATATCCGTGCCGACAGAGTTTACATGCTCTGCCATAAGCATAAGCGATTCTGATTCCGATTCCAAATTCAATCCATCCAATTCTTTGTCAGACAGAGAAACCATTAGTTGTACGTTTCCTGAGAGTACTAAATTATACCCACAAAAATCTCCTAAATTTTCTACTCATCTACGCATTTTTACACAATTTCTACTCATTCCTCTTGTAGAAATACAACAAATCATTATCAAAGGGAATAATCTGTTATATCCTCAACTAGTACTGTACTGAGTGTCATTGCGGACTTGTATAAGATAATTGCCCTGATATTGATAAATGTCATATGTATATTCGGTAATCTTTGTGACCCCGCTTTAATTTTACAAACTCCCAAATCAATTTCTTTCTTTTATTTTGTAAGTATTCAATTATTCAATTGCTTTAATCAGCCCTTTTCCATATTTTTGTATTCATTCATAAATCATATGGCCTAATTGAAATCTTTACCAACTTAGATGTATCCGAGTATTTCAGACGCGATTATTCTTATAACTCGAACATAGGAGAAATCCCAACTCAAGTGACGAGGCAAATGAACAGGCCCAGCATTTGGATTTTCTTTTAATACACATATTATACATCATTTGCGTCTTTACCTGTGTTTCGGATTACAAACTAATCATGATTTTGTCTATTTGTTTTCAATCCAGTTGATTTATTTAGAAGAGTTGGAAGGGGATCATGAATGAAACAATTGAGAGAAGATGTGATGGAACTCCAGACTATTACGAAACTATTGTTATCTGGATGGTCATTAACATCAAATATATATTTACAAAATAATAATATTATTTTGAAGTCTATAAATTGACATGTCATGAGCTCTTCTCTATTAATTTAGATTTTTTAGTTGACATGAGCCAACGAAATGTTATTGGCAGATCTACATTTCACACACAAAATACATACATATTTTTCCCTAGTAAATAAGTATAATTATAGCGAGGAAGTAAATTTAAATAAGTAAATTATCAAATATGTATAAAAGTCGAAGCTCCAACAGAATGTGAACTTTAAATGGTTCAATACCTAAAGTATAATATTCCCGATCATACCTGTCAAAACAGTTTGCCACATTGTGGCATGTTAAGTAGGGAAATGTGGCAAATTGTGGCAAATTGTGGCAATCATAAATGATGCCGAGAAGCAAAAATGTTTGCAAATTTTTTTAACATTATGAGACATG
>JAIUND010003427.1:0-15869 GCA_034699125.1 Gisinianus flammeolus
TAAAATGTGTGTACAATTCAACAATTAACCGTTCACATGTGATTATTTTTTATGTCGAGTTGATGGAAAGGGGAGAAGAAGAACAAGAAGCTCAGGAAATATATGTTTCAATTATAATTATTATAATGTTACGACTTATTATTATGACACACTCCACAGTCTATAGACAGTGCAGAAATTGAAAATTACAATTTAATTGTAATTTATACAAATTACTTTAGTTCTCATTCAGTTATTTCACTCACAGACTACAAATTGAGAAAGAAATGATCAGATGTGTGTGTACGTGTGTCATGGAAAATTGAGCGAAAATGAAAACCTCAAGGAAATTGTATTGAAAAGAAGTTGATTTGATTGAGAATATATTATTATATTCTTAAGGCATTTAATAATATTTAGTCTGTTAACTATGCATTTAGTACAGTTTAATATTTCTGTTCTTTGAGTTTATATTTATGTGGATGTGAATGTCTTTTGTGGTTTGTCACTTTTGCGGTCAGTTTATGTCTGTCCATTTGTCAGTTGTTGGTTTTTTTTCTTCTTTTTTTTGAGCAAACAATGACATTTAATTTGCTCAAACACACGATTTTCATTCTCACATTTACATGAACATTTAAAAGTTAAATGTCCAAAACAATCCACTTTCCATTGTCAGAGTACACAGAGAGCACAGTCAACATATTTAGCATTCCAAGTTCTGTGTATACATTTAAATTTTATTATGTAAATATTAACGTTGTAATCAAGTAATCAAAGACAAAGACAAAGACTTTCTGAGCTTTACTTTTGTTTATTTGTTTTTCTCACATTCCTTTTATAATATGTTTTGTTATTTGATCTACTGGATTGATTTCCTATAACAGTTTTCCCCAGAATTGTTGATTTTGTATTAAATATTAATGAAAAGCTTTCCTTTGGTAAATACATATATATATACATATGCTAATTTAAATTCTGATTACAAATGTTTGTACATATGAGTCATAATATTTAGTTACATTTTCCATTTAATTACAGAAATTGATGTCTCATGCCAGGCATATATATAAAGCATAAGAGACAAGATGAAGATTGAAATATAGAAATGGAAATAGGAATAGTGTAATTTGTCTTGACCTACGTTAACTGATAGTCCGTTGAAAAGGTTAATTCCATTATTACTATTAAATTGAGTATCTTTGTGCATCAAATTTATGAGACTCGGCCGACTCAACTCATTTCACTGCTGGCTAAACGTTTTTTCAAGTTACACTTTTCAGTTTTCAATGACGTCTTTATTGAACACAGACATTATTTATTTTACTCTCTCTCCCTTTTGTTTTATGCAAATTACGTTGTGTCGTCGTATGAACATCCAGAGGATTTCTTTTGCATCAGGTCAGTTTTCCGTCCTCTCCAATAATAATAATAATAATAATAATAATAACAATTTCATTACAATTACAAACAAGAGTTACTTGTAAGTTGATGATAAGCACGTGAACATTATTTATTGTTGCTATTATCGTCATAATGAGATAGCCAACAGTTGATTCCACAGCATGAGAATTCTGCTTCGTAGCTTTTACTCCATTTTTATTCTCGTACTTATCCTTTCATTGGCCATAAAATTAATTAAAATAAATCATACTAGTTTGACAGCTATACGCAGCTAAAAACAATCCTTTTGATGACCATTCATAAAGTCGGATTCCGATCCATTCAATTGCAATCGCCAAATGTCAGAAAACTTCAAATTCGCTCAAATTCAGAAACTTATTACCTATTTATGTTTGATGTAAATGCCGATTGATGTAAATGCCGAGTGATGTAAATGCCGATTGAAATTTTCTGGGCCAGATGCCGCGTGTAAATGTGTGGAAATGGCTGATGCCTTGTGATTTCGTGTAATAAACCCTTACCAGTAAAAACTCATTTGATAAATGTTTTACGATGCCGCATGCCGTCAAGAATTCTCAAGTTACTACGGAGGTCGTACCTTATGAAATGACGTTTTGGTAGACGGAATAGAGCTACAACTAAATGGCTGTATGTAGTGTACAGAAGGGTGACTCTTTGTAGGACACTGCACAAAGTTTCATGGCATTCCCTTCACTGGTTAGGAAATGGCAACAAAGTACGTCCGACAAGTCGACTCAAGTTTTGGACGTCAAAAAATTCTCGATTTTTTGTCATAAAATGTAGAATTTTGGGGCTGTAGAAATTTTGGTGCTACAAGCTAGAGAAATTCGCCAAAATTACTATCAGTGCTTGCGGTGACCATACTCAATGTCATAAATATGTTAAACATTTTTTAGATATTTTTCATACACATTTTTTAGATATTTTTCATACACATTTTTTAGATATTTTTCATACACATTTTTCATACACATCATACACATTTTTTACATTCGGTGAGGCTGGAAAAAAAGGCGTAGAAATACCGAAGTTACTCAGTATTTCTGTATTTCATTCGAAATAAATTTAATCCCAGTAGATTATTTTATATTCATGGAATAGCGGATGGACGGGCCATTTGGATCAGCACTAAGACATTGCAAAGGCTGTGCAAATCGAGTGCGTTTGGTAAAAATGTGTTTGCATTTTCAATGTTTTCATCATTAGAAGTGAAAATTTCTCAAAGAAAATTTTGAAAATTCTTTGTGTCAAGAACTTTTTTGAGTCCAATTCTCCTCATAGAAATCTCGCAGGTTGCACAAGGAAAAATGCAAATGGAAAGTGCGTTTTCAATTTTTGTGATTAAACTTGTAAAGTAATATTGTAATTTGTCAAGTTTTCCCACGGTACACAGGCTACGGCTACACAATACTGTACATAGACACGACTTAGGTGAACCATAATGAGAATCTAATCTGACTTGAGAGCAAAATCAAATATTTGACTTCCTATATAGCGATAGCGATGTCGAGTTGTGAATGCTGAGCATGTACCGTCCAAATGGCCAATTCACCAGATTTCAGGTGACTTTTGACTTCCTCGCATTCCTAATGTCTTGACTTTTAAGAATACGGAATATCGTGATGTTCTTCTCTCTTTTTTTTGTTTTATAAGAATTTCATTCAATAATCAAAGAAAAATGTCCCAAGATGGGGAATTTCCATGGACATTTTCATCGCAAAATGAAAAATATTGATAATGAACTGCAGTTCATCATTTATACCGAGATGTGCAAAATCAGGCAAAATGATGAATAACTTCTTCGACGGCGTTCTGATTCATCGAATTCAATGAGATTATTGAAATTTGACTTCATCAGTTCTTCCGTGCTTTGTCATGGCCGAATTTTAGTCTGGCTCTTTAAATATTAGTTATAGCTTACAAGTCTAAGTAATGAAAGTAGCATAATAAATCCTCCCCATCACTCTCTCACAACGTGATATATTCAAATGTGACCGTGTCGTATGTCAAATGCACTTTCAGCTGTGCTATTTTTGTCATTTGAGTCAGAGTAAAAGCTGCTAAATGATGTTCATTGCTAAATTACTTTCGGTTTTGTAGTTTGTCATTTTCCTTTTTTCGTTCTTCCCCTTTGCTATTTTGATATACTAAACTGATTAATACGTAATATAAGTAACAATAATCTATAGTAATAGTAGCAATTTTTCTCTGTACATTTCAGACCGAGTCCAACATACGGATTCCCGACTTTAATTATCGCCTATAGTTTCAGTAATAATAATAATAAAATTAACACTTGGATTTAAATTGTTGCTAATTTTAATGAACGACAATGATAATTAGATAATCAATTCAATTTATATTTCCTATTTTATTTATAAATTAAATTGTGATCATGAACTATGACGCAGTTCCTTATTATAGAGTTTATTTGTATGTCTTATTGAAATTGTGAAAGTTCACTATTAATTTCTTCTCAAATTTCGATAAATACTGAGTTAAAATTCCGGAGGATTTTTACAGTCCTCAATAGTTTTTCAGTTATTTCCAGTACATTATAAATAACAAACTACATTTCAGTAAAAGTATACAAAAAAAAAGTTTTCGTACTTAAGTAAGATATACGTCTGTTTTAAACAAAAAAACATTGTTCATTGGTTTTAATTAGAACAGACAAAGGGAATTAATGATTTCTTTATCATATTAAAATAAATCCTTTGGCTGCTGTCACGTAATTATTTTCACGGCTATAGGGTTTTTCTCACACTTAAAAATATTTATGTTTGCTGGTATAATAATAATGATAATAATAATTGTTTATAGTTTATCGTTCAGTAGTTCAATAGTGGAAAATTGGGCATGGTCGCAATTGTAATTGAAATCATAACAGCAACACTGTCTAACTACTGAATACAGCAAAAAAACTGTAAACACTAAAAAAAAATGCTTTAATTATTGTCCATGATGCTTTTCATGCTGCGCATATAAAAGTGAATGAGACTATGAAAATGGACTATGCACCACAACAACAGTCAGCACGTTGTTGTAAACATTATGTAAGGGGAAAAAAATTAAAGGAAATGCCTTGCAGACACACAACAGCATTTGGATTTGACTTCACGTGAAGATATATATTGGAGGTTAAAGGATTTGACAAAAAATTAGGGGTTATAAATTCAATCACATTCTAATTACTCTGTCTGCTGTAGTTTGTTATTGTTGTCTTTTTATGTATGTACATTACATTTTGAACTCTTCTATATACTCTACAGTGATTATAATTCTAAAGACTCCAAAGTCGTTAGAGGTTTCCACAGTCAACACTCAAAAATCCAAAACATTTGTAAAATCCAGATGTATACTATAAAAACTACCAATGACTTTGACCAAAATCCAAAATGAAATCATCATAATGTCTCCAGAATTTAATTACCAAACCAAAAGTAATTATTTTTTGGTTGGAAACAGAAGTAAGTACTTGAGATGTCGGCTGTTATTCGCTCATTGAACTGGTATAGGAAAATTGGGGAAATTGTTGATTTTATTTTATTATTTGGGGGGTGTGGAGAACCAATAAAGATGAAATGTCAACAATTTACATAAACATAAAAAAAAAATCCCTCGTTTTTTCCCCTTGCCTTCCACATAAGAGCATGACTATAACTAAATGTAACAACAACTTGATGCGTTTAAGTATGAAAAGTGTTGTGTATGTACATGTATGTGGAACTAGCGATAAGGATGATTAAGATTTGAAGATGCATTGTATATATTGTTTGTATATATGTTTGCTCGTTTTTCTCCAGTGAGTGAGTGAGCGAGAGCCGAAGGCGAAAGGAGAAAAATGTTTCTCAGCATGAGACACTGAGGAGGTTTCATGTAGTTTTTCAATTGCTATTGTAATTCTCAGTGGTCAGTTAACAATGAAGTCAGGCAGGCAGTTACCTATTCGCTTTAAATACTAATTGTAAATGTTATTCGCTCACTAAATACCAAATAGTCGTCAAGGTGCAGGAAGACATTGGAAATTGGGCATAAAAAAAATGTCCAGAATTTGGTATGTGTTGTCTTGTCTATTGAGATTTGAGGTTGACGCAATAAAAATGTTCGTCTTGGACTTGGACTTCTCGAACAATAAATATGATTTGCAGGTGGGCACACACAAACACACAGGATTTATTTATACTCTCACTTAGTTGTATAGTTACCAAGTGTTGCATTTCGTGTATTGGAATTAGTTATTAGGCAAACACAATATCCATCATGCATCATGTAAACTTGTTGTTGTAAACGTGTTGTATAGTTTCGGCTTCGGTTGCCAGTGAAGATTTAATTTTTAATTTATCCTTGACAGTCAACAGAACAGAACAGAGAGAAGAAACCAGAGAAGTCGTAGATAGACTAGTCCTATGAATAAAAATTATCAAAAATCGTCACCATCATTTTCCCATTCAGTGCTCATTACCAATTCAGTGACAATGACAACTCGTTTTTCTCTGCATAAATGTTTGTAAAGAGAAAGAGACACAGACTAAATTTCCAATTAAAAAAAAATACTGCATTTCATCAATTGAATTCATTATCAATTATCGGTAAATGTTAATTAAATACTTGAAATATTCGTAAATGAGTGAGTACGAGCTCGCCCAATTTCCTTTCAATATTCTCCTTCTTTTTTTGTTCGATTTCGATTGCATATACTTTTTTCCCCAATTTTTTTTCCTTACGATATAAGTTTAGGGAGTTGAGACTGTCAGCATGCTGATTGATGAATTGTGAATTGTGATGGCGTGATTTATGTTGTATTATATTCTCAATCCCTATTTTCTTTTGTTCTAAAAACGTGTTTGCACGTATTTTTCTCATTCACATTTCCTTGTTCAGAAATTGAAACAGTATTAACTGCGGAGTTTTATAGTCATTTGAAGGATTCTCTCTCATCGTCAGTTTTAATCAGATACCTCCCCCAATCGAAGTTTCCACCCACACAAATTTTGGTGAGGTGAGGATTTCCATGGTCCAGTCATCATCACCTATGGAAATGGACAATCCCTTTTCAATTAGAATACTTCATCGATTGTAATCGTAATCCGTAATTTGAAATGCCAACACATAAAAATGACGAGGAGAAAAAAACTGAAAAAATGTCCTTTACGACCTTTAGAGTTTAAGAGCGGACAGCACTAATTCACCCGCAATTTTTTTTTTGTTCATTAGCGTCGTTAATTTGAGAATAAATGAGTTGACGGCGTAATTGTAATTAGCAGTCAGACCATAATTGTTTAAGGCCAAAGAATCCACAATCTAAAATCCACACACTCATTCAAAAGGAAAATAATCAAGACAAACAAGATATTAAATAAATTTGTGTGTGAATGTACCACAATCGTCGTTATACCTATGTAAATACAGTATATAGCTCGTATACTTTTAAGCCAGTCTCTCAAAGGGTATCTCAATAAATTGGGTTGTTTTTTCTTGCATGGTTGTATCTGTATACTTGATGATATATACATTTCCCTTATACACACCATTTATCTACAATATAAAGGAAAAGGAATAATATAATATACCATAATATTTATTTTATACACCATAATTACATACTTTTCAACTATTTACACTGTAATTAATTACATATTAAATGTTCAGAAAAGTACCTCAGTAAGATTTACCCATAGACTTGGGTTTATCGTTGTCTTTCAGGACATTACCCATTCCATTCAAGCATTCCATTTGATATTGAGCATTCGGCACTTGGCATTTGACGTATGTATTTGTTACCACCACTCTCAGTTTCACATGTACGATATGCATGTACGTATATATGTATATAATATACCACTTTTTATGTATATTTATAGGAGTCCTCCACGCCATTTTTTTCGTTGTTTGTGGCGAGTACTTTTTTTTCACATTATGTAAACTTCCTTACAAGATTCGTATAGTGCATGCAACGTGTATTGTTGGTACAGAATTATAGAATAATAGAGATGCTGTGTGCACCTATATAGGGAATAGGGAATAGACAATAGATGAGAAGCGTGAGGAATAGGGATAAATTTACCTATACATACAAAGAGAGTGACGAGAGCTGAGAGAGTTATACCTATCATTTTTTGTTTGTCCATTTTTTTTTTCTTTTCATTTTATATTTTATACCAATCCGGCTCAGTCAATCTTATCCTGCATCCAGAAAGTCAAGTGTCTCTCTCGCAGTTTCAATTTGAACTTGATACACGGAGCACATTATTTACAACTAAATTAGATAAGCATTCCAAATTTCAAATCTTCAATCTCAAGTATCATTACTGGAAGGGGGGAGGGAGAAAAACCCTTTCAAACAACTCTAATAATAATAATACATTGACTATTTACAATTTCTTAAATTATCATAAATCATTCATCTGTATAAATACACAGGATTTGAAGGTGAAGACAACCATTAAGGTTCCTATTGTGAATCCTATATCAACGTTGTGTGGTGTAAAATCCTTCCAGGCGGCTCAGTCTATTCACATTCAGATTCAGACTGTATCAAAACAATTCTCCGAGAAAGTTGATCCCACACAGCACTCCTCACCTTTTCTTTCACCTGTTTCCCTTCCTTTGATCTCTCTATCTCTCTGTCTATGCGGACGGACCTCGTGTCTCGTGAGTGCTCAAATTGAAAGTGTTTTAGTACAATTGCAAACGGTGTAGCACGTGACATTGCCAAGTGTGTATAAAACGGGTCCAGTTTGTGATTAAACTGAGTGGACTTTCATGTAAATTTTCTTTAGTGCTCGTACAATCAAATTTAACAGTAATTAATTCATCCATTCATTCATCATATCGTCTCATCAAAATTTAAAAAAAAATTCTGGAGTGTGGAGTTGAAAATCCAGTTTATTTTCTTGATTTCTTCTCATGCTTCAAACTTGAAAGGATAAAAATATGTTAAAAGGTTCAAGTAATAAATAGTGAGGTAATGGCGATCAATCACACCGAGAATGTGACCAGTTCCGAACAATCAACTAGTCAAAGCAGTAGTAATAGCAATAGCAATAGCAGTAGTATTAATAATAGCAGTACTACCAACAATATGAAAGATGATCCAGTGATAATGTGTTCCACACCAACACCCGCAATCATAATCAGTCAAGTCCCGAGTGAGGATGACGACAGCCTTGGTAGCAAAGGGAATGTGGCTCATTATCATGATGATGATGATGATGGTGATGATGACGTTAAGACGATTATGGGGGTACAAAATCCTCTACTTGTGTTTCCCCATCATCAAAATGGCATTGACTTTGACAGTGACAAAAATCCATCGTGTTCTTCATCGTCATCTTGTTCGTCCACAGAAACTGCGGATTATGAGAGTCAAAGTCAAATCCAGAATAGTCATCGCATCATAACAATAGAAGAGCAAAGAGAAAATGAAAATGAGAAAGAATATGAAAATCAAATTAAGAATGACAGTCAAATTTGTATTGTGGTCGGCCGTGACAGTGACGAAGCAATTGGGAATTCTGAACAAAAAACATCAGGAGCAGTACCAAAGACTCAAAAAACTGCAATCCAGGAAAATGAAAGATCAGTACAAGAAGAAATAAATCTAGAGACTTTGACTGAAACAACAGCAGAAGAGACAAATGGCCAGACCAATTACGGTTTTATTTCTGATTCAGAGCCGGAATTCAAACCCGAGCGAGAACCCGGAGTAAAACTAAAGCGAGTCCATTCAATACCAAGAGAATTATCAAATAGTCAAAAGCAGAATAATCAGAATGTAAATGGAGGTGTGGGCGTGAAAGAGGATGTGAACCGTTTAAATTCTTTAAATGTTTTCAATTCGGTGGGGAGTGGGAAAAGGAATGGAAGTTTGAGAGGGAGTAAAATCCTTGCAAAAGTCTTTTCCAAGCAAGATGAATTCGTGTCCGAGAATGCCCGGAGGAAAAATTTAAAATCCATTCGTAACCGACTCCTCAAAGAACAGGACATAGAAAAGATCCGGGAGGCACCATTCGTCAAGTTATTAGCCAGCCCGGTAAATTGACGCACATCATTAATTATTAATTCCACGTACTTTACATCTCTTGATTCAAACAAAAAAAGTGCATACTACAGATAATGCGCGTTCATCATCAGTGATCGATGATTGATTACCAATACTCATTGATTCCAGCGAACCACAAAGATTTTGAGGTTTTGACATTCACAAACGCAGACGCATAAATTTCGCTCAAAATTCCAATCACAATCACACACAACAAAGACTCTCCAAGCTTATTTTAAAAATGCAAAATGCAAATTACAAATTATGAATTCTCGGCAACATTTCCAAAAACATTCCCGTCCAAAAACTCCTGGGAATATTTCCCAATTGCATTAAATCATTTTCATAGTTTCAATTTTCAATTGAAATTTGAAATCAATGCAGCAGTGAGCAGAATACAAAAAAAATACGAAAATTGATTTTTTCCTTGCATTGTGTTGATGCAAGTCCTTGCTTTAATGAAGTATCCAAAGTTTGGATTCCAAACTTCAAACGTCAATATAATACTTTTATAATTAATGGGCACTGTATAGAATCTAAATCAATTTTTTTTGCCCACAAAAAAATAATAAATCAGGTTCCAAAGTATCCAAAGTACCGAACAGATGATGGGATTTCATGACAAAAGGTTTTGTGCATAAATTATAATGGTTATTAGCTGAACCTCTCCAGGTTGTACAGATAAATCTCTTTTGATATGATTTAAAATAGTCTTGAGTATAAAAAATAAACAAAAATGGGCGAGAGGCAAGATATACAAGCAATATAGGGTCGTTTCAGGTTCGTATATGTTTGTATATTTATATGCTTGAGAGGAAAATTGTTCTTGAGGAGATTTTAAAGTTTTGCACACAAGTTCAGCTATATGGAAGAGTTCTGTCATGCTGTGGATTCGCTTCACGGTAAATCCTTGCTAAAAACTTTGTTTTGAGGCGTGTGTGTTGATGATGATGATGATGTCGTGAGACAAAATAGTTAGACAATTTGCGATTTTGCAAAGCAATGTATAACAACAATAACAAGTGTAGGAGACGAAAGGGAAATTGCACAGTCAGACTATACATAAATATGCATATATAATATTGCAACAAGGGATTTAAACTGAGCCTCAAACCTATCAAAACTGATACGCTATTCCTGTGTTTGTTGTTTTTGTGTATACTATATACGATATGTTTTTGCTTGCACATGAGGGGAAAAAAGTTTACAAGTTAAAACTGAATTCAAAATCAAAAGGCGTGATGAGGGAGACCTTGGCATTGCAATGCATTGCGGATTATACATTGAGATACGAAAATGAGATGCCCAAAAGACAACTAACTTGACTTTTATTGAAAATTTTGGACTCTCCATTCTATAGTACATCTTATCGTTAAAGTATATTCCATCAGTTTTTTTACTGATCGTGAGTTTGTGCATTGTTTCTTATGATTCGCATGGTATATAGAGTTGGAATTTTAGAGGCTGAGGGGACTTGCAATTTTGTACATATTTTCATTATTAATATTATTATGGGTTATTGGCATGTATAAAATAAATAATTAAAACATGGGCTTCCGAGAATTCTCCAATGTACACATTCATTTACATAATGACCACATCAATTTGTTTAGTGTGTACACAAAATTCGTCGAGTATAGGTGAGTACGATACTATATAAATTTCTAACGACAGGTACAAACTATGTATATAAATTTCAATACAAAAAATGCAATTATTCTCCTGTGAACAAAATAAAATTTGTAATTTTGGAATCACACTGCATACAACGTGGATTTTGCCATTTGTCAAAGCTAATGTCAAAGATAATGAAGGAATTATTATGGAGATATCTATTTGTGATAATGGAAAAATGCATTTTATTGAGGGTCAAATTGCAGCTGGGAAGTTTCCTAATCTGTCTTTATATATCTGAGATGTTTACAGATACGATCAAAAGTCCAAAATATATACCATAGGCATAAAAACTGCTGATAAACACAAACAATCATTTTTTTACTCTGTAATCTGGAAACAGAAATAGTAATTTGTAAAAAAAAAATGGCCCTGTTTTAAGTTGAACTCATATATATCAGTAATTATATATTGACTGAACTTGACTTAATTTTGGTTTAATTTTTAATTTTTTGCAGGAACTCCTTGGGAAATTATTTTCTCTATTTGACCACAACCAGACGCAAAAGCTGAAACAAGATGAATGGATTGAATTTCTTAAGGCACGGCTCAATCGGTAATGACAATAATTTCTATACTATTATACATAATTGTAATTCCTCGTTCTCCCCAATTCCGTACAATTAATTCAAGACATTCAAGTTGATATACTTATTTAAAAAATATTACGAAAACAAACAACTCGGTCGTGTTTCCACGATTTATCAGTTTTATCGTGAAAATTACTCAACTTCCCTTTCCCTTTGACATTATAAAAACTCTGTCATTGACATTGTACAGGTAAAATGTTAGGACATTTCAACTGAAATCAGATAAATAAAATGAAACTCTACTTTGTCATGTCCCTCGCCTCATGAACAGTCCAGTTCACTGAAGTACTGAACAAAAGGCTTGAGCGGTGTAGAAATTTTTCCCCACAGGATTCCCGTTGAATCTATTAAATCTACTAAGTAAATACTTACAAAATTAAACTTCTCATATACTTTGTCTTGTTCCCCCGTCCGTCCTTGTTGTTGTCTGTCTACTGTGTGCCATGTAGTATTTATATTACACACTTTATTAAATGTAAAACATGAAGAGACATACCTGCACATACAATACATTTTGTTTATTCCACCTGTAATAATTTATAATTATATACATCTACATATACCAGAGTGTATATATATATATGCCAGCAAAACATTTTTTGATATCTGACTCTGGCTCTGAGAAACGAAAGTTGGACAGCAGGTTTTTGGCTTTTGCTCCTCAGTCGATCTAAAGTCTAAGCACAATTCAATGAAATCTCTCAACTCAAAATTCAGAATTCAACCTGAATGTTTCTCCTATCGTATACATATATGTATATATATCGTA
The DNA here is from genome assembly GCA_034699125.1 of Gisinianus flammeolus. Taxonomy (NCBI): domain Eukaryota; kingdom Metazoa; phylum Arthropoda; class Collembola; order Symphypleona; family Katiannidae; genus Gisinianus; species Gisinianus flammeolus. The sequence continues at coordinate 12,479 of JAIUND010003427.1, forward strand.
TATATATATATATCTGTAGTAGTCATAAACGTTAAACCTGTCTCTCCACATGTATTAAAACTCAATTCTCGGTATTATATTTATTTGAATTGAGTATATAATTGTTTCTTATCAAGTATCCAATACCAAATATCAGTATGTATATACAAACAGTATGAAATGTACAACAGACGTACTATAGGTATTCTACTTATATAATAATATTATATTATAATATGTGTATCGATGATTGTAAATTGCAAATCGTAAATAATTCTTCTTTCATGTAAACTATCTGTTTTTTTCTTCTAGTATATGCTCTATAGATTTTATAATTTATATACAGTGTGTACTTACTTTGGAGTTTCAGTTTGAGGATTTTAGTACATAAAGTAGTCTACTATCTGTATGTACATCAGTTAAGCATAAACAATAGACATAACATATACATACATATGTATGTGACTGGCTGGAATCTGGATACGAGATATAAATATATATATATATATATATTCCATATACATATGATGGTGGTGTGTGATGGTAAACAGGCTGCATGTGCACGGACGTAAGTAAATTACCTGTTTAGCATTTCTTAACTCTAACTAGGAGTTTTAGCTCACCATAACATAAAACATAACATAACATAACCATGAACTTCTCCATACCATCATCATCATAATATCAGGGCAAGAACATAGGGGCGAAGAAGTATTCAAAAAAAACTATAGTATGAATTTTTTTGGCATTTTTTGCCTTACACACGAGTACTTAATACACACACTTCACTTACACAGACACACACACATATTTCTTGGAGGCTTTTCTAATACTATATGATCTCTGTATCTGTATTATTCTGCCTAGTTTATACATGTATGGAAAACTGCATGCTTTTTTCTTTCTCTCTCCGACTTGAGACTACTTGAGATGAGATGAAATATATTATAATGAAACGAAACTATCTGTTCTATCTGTATATATGACTGGTTTGCTGTTTTTTCTGTTTTGCTTAAGTTTTTCTTGTGACTTCTCTCAACGTATTCTCTTTTTCTCTCACTTGAGTTTATTTATTCTATTCTGTTTTATATATATGATTATTATTATGGTTTTTTTTATATAATATAATAATAATTTCACATCCTGTGTCTCACGTGTCTAAATTTTTTCTGAATTCATTCTTTTGTTTTTCCAATAGTGTGTGCACACACGAGTTTTGTTTCGTTCTTTGCAATATTTGGGGTTTTGTATACACATTGAATTCTACACTCACACACGTATACACATACAAACCAGATCTTTGTGAGTAATGACTATAGTTTGTATTTTAGTGCGGTGTCCCCGAAATTTCGAGTTCACTTCAACTGAAAAATATTTAGATCTTTTATTACCAATCTCAAATTCAAAAGTGTTCCGGCTGGAGTGAATTCAGATATTTTTGTGATGATTGGAATGAGCTGATGGAATTTTTGATTGTACACATTTACAAATTTCCTACCAAGTTCTTCAAGTTTAATTAATTAATAATAATTTAAGCAGTTACCACCAATTATGACTATCAAAATATTGTAATTTTGTGATTGTTCGGTGAGTTGTGCCGACAGTACTTAATGAGATTGAGCATTTAAATTGGTTTGATATGTGATTTGTGATTTGTGTTGGAATGTGTATAAATATGTTCACTGATTTGAAGGTTGTGCTGTTTTTGTTTAATTGTGTGTGAATAATTATTTTTATATAGGGAAGAGAAGCAAGTGGATTTTGTGGAAGTGGTTGAGAGTGTTACTTACGCCCTTTGTGGGGACGCAGATGTGAATTTTGAACATTTTTGTGCCATTTTTCGGACAAAAAATGTGAGTTTTTATATATTCAGTATTTGAGTATTCTCAAGTTGGATGCAAGCGCAATGGAATTTGCATGTGTGAAGGAATTGAAATTGATTGATAATTGTAATTAAGGTTCTCAATAAACTTTTCCGGCTAATTGATCGGGATTTGGATGGAATCGTTACAGATGAGCAAGTGATGGATTTTATAAGTCAACTGAGCAATTCAAGGTATTTAAAAAAAATGATTTGTACATACTTTTTCATTAATTCTGTTGCGATTGAAAGCTATTCATGATATTTTGTAGCCGGACGGATTCCATAGTTAGTGCAGGCTATTTCTTAAATGTAATATTCTTGGTAAACTGTATATACTTGCAGATCCAGCGGTCGTCTCACCAAAGAAAATATAAAATGGTTAGAGAAATTGTTTCGACAGTATGTCGGGGACGGGAACGAGATTCGAAAAGAAGATTTCAACAAAATTATCCAGACTAAAAACGTAAGAACTCACCTATTACATTAGACGCTTTGGACGTACTGGCATACTATATTCCCCTATTCGGCTGCATTTTGTAATAATCGGCGTTGATCTAATTCATTGAACGAATACTTTTTTTGGTTTTCACACGCACAGCAATTTTTCACAGAGCGAGTGTTTGAAATATTTGATCGGGATTCCAGTGGCTCCATTTCTCTCCAAGAATTTTTAGATTGTATGCACCAGTTCACAGGTAAACAGGATATGAACTTTATTATTATTATTTAATTGTCCATGAAATGCATTTGGAATTGAAAATAATATTGATTAATTATTGTCTTAAGTAGGTCAAAATCCCGATGACAAAATCCATTTCCTGTTCAAGGTATATGATGTGGACGGAGACGGACTTATTCAGGAGGCAGAACTTGAGCAGGTATAAAGACGGCAATAATTAATAAAATATTTGATGAGGTATTATGAAATAATGTTTTGACAATAATTTAATTTGGACATTTCTGTACAGGTCATGACAGCGTGCATGGAGGAAAATGGCATGAAATTTAGTGATGAACAAATTCGTGAGTCGATGGCGGCATAATCATTTCATACTTACTTAATTTCTCAATTTCAAAATTGAGTTTGTAAATAATGCACGAACACGAACAAACTGTTTTGATAAAAGAAAACGTATTTTTTTGTGATTTTCAGATGAGCTGACCATGGCTTTGTTCGAGGACGCCGATGTAGAGAGACGTGGTGCCCTTACGTATGAAGCTCTGAAAGCTCAATTGGAAAAACATGGAGGATTGTTGGAGAACTTGTCTATCAGGTACAAAAATGTTTTTTTCTCAAAATTTCAATTTATATTTAATATACGTCGAACAAATGTTTGTAGTCGCTTTATGATTTTAAACAATGCATGAAAAATGGCAATAGTTGACAAAGCTATATATATATCGTAGGTATAGCAGACTCAGAATTTTAGTTACATAATATATTACATTTTGTCTTTGGAATCAGGAACAGATACCGTATAAGCTGTTATAGAACCCCTGGGGTTGTATTTCAAAATCTTATAGAACCCCAGGGGATGTATAGGAGGG
>JAIUND010003428.1:0-15902 GCA_034699125.1 Gisinianus flammeolus
TAAGACCGCCCCTTGCTTAATGAGATTTTTTTTCTCACTAATTCGATGTGTGCCATTTCCGCTTTCGACGACAGTATTATACGTTTGTTCTTGTGTCGCCTCCTTGTTGGCAATTTACATTTCATGTTGGTTTTCTAAGAAACATTTTCTTATACATACACAAACTATACAATGGAATTATTTAAGTTGGTTACTTTCAAATTTATCATATATAGTTAAGGGATACAAAATACATATCGTCGGTTAAGTTCCATAACCGTGTATTATCATTTGACCCCTGAAGGTGAATGTGCGTGCAGGTTCATATATGCTCACGTGCAGTATGCGCCTTCCAGGGCCAAATGATAATACACGGTTATGGAACTTAGCCGACGATATATACAAATCAAAGATCTGTCTCGAAACTCTCTAGAATTACTGATAACCATTCTTCTCCAATTTTTCCATCATTTTAAATACAGAGATTCGAATGATTGAATAATTTGTTCATTGTATATATAGGTATATAGTTAAATTTGTTGAGTCTATAAACTCCTGCGAATGTCAAGATTTGTATGATTCCCGTCTGATTTCGCCCACAATTCGTCCTCAAAATGACAAAACATATATGTACATATTAAGTATGTGTTTAGTATGTACTTTCTAATGCAGTTTATACTGTGGTAAAAAGCAAAGTATATTATTATATCTACTATAACGATTAGAAGCTGATTGAGTGTGGATTGATTGGGCATTTTTTACTGTATATATGTGTAATGTGTGTGCGTTGAGAATGTGTGGAGGATCGTATAGAGTTCCTTGTCAGTCGGAGGGAGTCAAATGTAAAAGCAAAAAAAGGAAAATCCGCTCCACAATTTCTGTCTCTATATAATTTGAAATTACAATTACAATTTCCACATTTGAGGATTGTGAGATTGATGTATAGAATATCAAAGTGTGTCTCTAATTTATTGGAGTGGGAAAATCCGTGACGATCAAATCCTCATTCTCCATGTAGGAGTATAGTGAATACAACATATACACATTTTCTATATATACAGAGGGTGTACCGCCGTATTTCGGACACTTTCAAATTGCTTTCCTGACAATCTGGCATAAGTTGCGGTAGTAAAAATCATGTGCCTATGTCAAATTTCAGTCTATGTATAGAGTCAAAACAAAACAAGTTGATGACTTTGTCACGTTTCGTCATCAAAATGAATTAATTTGAAAAAAAGGTCATGAAAAACAGTGTTTCACGTGTTTGATGACCCACCACCGATGACCTAGTGACCGAACTCAAAGTACTGTTTCATGACAGTTTTGATATTTGGTAGGCGTTATTTAGGGATATTCCAAGTTTCAAGTCGAGTGGGAAGGGTAACATTTCCTTATTTTAGTTTTTGTGTGATGGTAACTTTTTTTACTCTTGATATCATTTTCATTTAATTGTATAATTTAAATAGCTGTAAATTTAATTTCTCAAAATCGTCACTCTCGACAAAATCCGTACTTTTAGTAACTTTTTTTCTCAGCCGATTGTCTTCAAATTAATATATATATTTTGATGACGAAAGGTCCCAAAGTCCTCAACTTTTTTGTTCTATACTCTACACATAGACTTAAATTTGACATAGGCACATGATTTGACTACCCCAACGTATGCGAGTTAGTCACAGGAAAGCAATTTGAAAAGTGTACAAAATACGGCGGTGTACCCTCTGTTCACGTGTGTAATATCTCCACAACATCAACACATCCTCCAATTTTAATTGTAATTGTCATTGTTATTTTTCCCCCAAAGAGAGAAAATGTTTGGAAAATCCTCAAACGGCTGTCTGATGGCGACGACGTCGACGACGATGACGATGACGAGGGATGAAAATAATGTGCGGAATTATTGTGTCGTGTGCAATTTGAATGTGAATGTCCACTCGGAACCACCACAACAATTGGGAAGGAATTGGGATTCGGATAATAGTGTAAAAGAGAGGGAAATACCGCTCGTCACGGTATTTTGTAAATATTTCAAGTGTTCTCAAATGGAGCAAAATACTCTGCTGCAAAGGATAAAGACGACGACGAAATCTACATTATTCTGTGTCAAATGTGCGGGGAATTTTAGGAGTTTGAGTACATTGGACGAGAAATTAATGGGGATTCAAAAGGAGATTTCCGGGATCGTCAAGGATGTCACGGTACTCCTTGTGGACACGGTCAACTCCCTCGCTGACCCCCTCCGACTCCCACCAACTAATCATGACAATGACCATGTCGATGACGATGACGATGGGATTGAGCTCCTACGGAAAAACATTTACAAACGTAATTTAATTATCTATAATTATCATAATACTATATTTAAGTATATATATTTATTATTAAATGTACATTTATAATATATTTATATTAAATTTAAAATTGCAGATTGTATATATAATTTCACTAATGTCATATGTATACCCGATTTGGTATATTTCCCTACAGGTTTTTCTCCGCAAGTCATCCTGACCGACTGTGGACGGGAGTTCCCGTTCACATCAGAACAGGGCTATTTAGCTGGGATTGCGATGGACGATGACGAGAAAGAGAAAGAGGAAGATGAGTATTCGGATTCGGATTTGGATGTTGACCTGGATGACATGGATAATATTTCTGTAAAAGACGAACCATTTTCTCCTGCTCCTCCAGATGAGACAGAAGATGATGATTTATTTGACTTTGACGACCCCGAGAAATATGAAGGAGAACAACAACAAATAAATCGTCATTCCAGAACTTTGGACATTCCAAATAATCCAATTCATATGGAAATGAATGCAAATTCAAATGCGAATGTGAATGTGAAAGCGAGAGCGAAAGCGAAAGGGCGAACGGGTAAAAGGGCTCGTTCAGGGTCAACAGAGTCCTCATCCGAAGGGATTTCTTCGTTGGTAAATCCACCTTCAACTCCAAAATCCAAGAAAACATTGGGTGAGTTTGCAATTATAATTTTTTAATTTTTTATTTAACTAACTTTCCATTTTAATTATAGACATTTCATTCGTTGCGAATTAATTGAGGCTGGTCCTTGTAGTTTTTTATTTATTTTTGCTGTAATTTTAAATTATTTCATTGTATATTTGTAATTGTAATTGTAATTTTAATTGCGTCTTCTTTCAGGTTCGGAAATCAAAAAACGGCGGAGGGGGAGACCAAAGAAAACGAAATCCACCATTATCATTATTCCCACAGGTGACTTTTTTGATTTTGACTGTCGAATTTTAATTGTCTAGCTGTAATTTAAGATTTTATTCAATTAATGACAGTAACTTTTTTGATTTTTGTAATAAAAATGTTTTCTCTCGCTCTGTTCTTGTCTAATTTTAGGGCCGGAAATCAAACGAGGGCGAGGGCGACCACCCAAACGGACAAAAGACGACATTTTCACTCCAAGTATAAATACGTCAACATCTGTGCCCACTCCAAATCCTCCGAAGGTGAAGGAAATGGAAAAAGAAAAGGAGGGAGACCAAGAAAAACAAGAACAAGAACAAGAAAAAGATGAGAGTTTGGAAGTATCCGAACCGGAAGTCGAACGGCGGTTGCGGAGGCCACGGAAATCCAACAACAACTCTGCTGTCCCTTCTACTCCCACGCCACAAACATCAACATCAACGTCACAGACTGTCCACACTCGAAATCTTCGGGGGGTGAAAGAAAAAGTAGCAGAAGAGGAAGAAGAAGGAAAAGAAAAAGACGATGATGATGATGATGATGAGAGTTTGGAAATCTCCGAACCGGAAATGGACCAAGAAGATGAAGATGAAAATGACTCAGATTTTGATCCGACGCCGTTCCTCCCCAAACCAAATCTCCTCCCCCGCCCACCCAAAATCCCACAAGTCCGAATCATCGAGGAGTCCCCAGGGATTTTCCTATGGAATCAATGGCGATTCACATTGGACGAAGCGTCTGGAGATTTCAAATGTCTCACCTGTGATCAAGTCCGAAAGGACAAATCCCGGATGCAGTGTCACATTAACTTTGCCCATGATCCCGGTAAGTATATATAGAAAAATACACAGAATTAATTCCAACATTCAAATCACACATGCGTGCGTATGGAGTAAAAGTAAAACCAAACCAACCCCGAAAAATTCCCGCATTTTCCCTCTCTCATTCCTCATGATGTTCTCACGTCATTCCAAATGGTAATACGTAATACGTAATTAGTAATTAGTAATTATGTATAATTAACTAATCATAATTGTCTTTTGAAATTGCACAGGGCGACTGAAATGTGAGAAATGCAAGCGTAAATATGCGAATCAAGCCAAGTTTGACTCTCACATTTGTCGACCTTACGTTCAAAGGACTAGCCGGCAGTACAAAATCAGACAAGTCTCCGATGGACAATTCCTCTATGATGGGAAATGGCCCTTTGTGAAAGTGGACAGGCGACAAGTGGAGAATCGTGGGCGGGAATTTAAATGTGGGACTTGTGGACAATTAGAGAGGACTCCAAATAGTCTGGGCACCCACATTTTACACAAACACGTCAGTAAGTCCCAAAAGTCCAAATCCAACAGGACAATATACAAATTCAAATAAACATTGTATTTTTTTAACATTTGATCATATGTAAATGCGGGAAAATTTAAAATTAAAATTTTGAACTTTGTTTGACCTTTGACCACGTCGTACTCTTCAAAATTTTCCTATAGATGTTAATGGCTGTGTGTGTGAAGAGTGCGGGAAGTCCTTCAGCCATCTCTTTGCCCTCAAACTTCATCAAAGGAAATCTCACTCGGCGGCCCGGGAATTCATGTGTGATATTTGTGGGGCCAACTACAAGTCGGCCGAGTCTCTTCAGGTCCATAAGAATTTTCTACATGAAGGGATCCGATATTTTTGTGATCATCCGGGATGCAATCGGGACTATGCAAATCCCACCTGTTTACTTCGACACCGGAAGGATGCGAATCACCCCAAAATCCAAGACCTCACCCTATTACTCCAAGACCCCGTCCATTGCTCCAAATGTCACAAGAAATTCGTGACTCAGCGAACGCTGGATGTTCACAATGGGAAATGTGTGGGGATTAAGAAATATCCGTGTGGGATTTGTGGGAAACGACTTGGGACTAGCACTGGTCGGAAAAAGCATATGTGGACCGCCCATCATGCCACATGGGATGATCAAACGAAGGAATTTCAGGTTCAAATGGACACTCTCAATCCCACCACTTCCGACCTCAGCAACAGCAACAACAGTATCAGGATCCGTCCAGCGGGAATTAATTCAAATTTAAATTCAAATATACCCGAACCCGAATCAGAATCCACTGGGGAAATCCCAGCAACAACAACAACAACAATGGAACCAGAAAATCATTTAGAATTCCCAGAATTCCTAGCACTTTTGTAAAACTTTGTACGCACAGTCAATTGATTTTTTCTTTGATTAAAATAATGAATATAAAATGAAGATTTTCAAATGTAATTTATAGTTGATCATTTTATATTACCCTCTAAAAAAAATTTCTATCATTTCCTTGCACAATTCTCGTGGCTGTCGGAGTTTGAACTTTGTAGAAAATTGTATCAGAGAATTTTGATATCAGATTTGGGAATTTTGGGAATCACAATTTAATAAATTGAATTTATTAAAGGGGGAGTTCAACTTTAATTTTAAGTTTTGATACGATCGTTAATTGAACTGGTAAGTATAGTTATCTTTTTTCATCATTTAGTGGCTCTTAAAGGTTTTTATTAATTATTGTGAAACTTTATGCACAAGAATTCTGTTTTTTTTACCTTATTTTTTACCTTATTTCAAACAAAATGAAAAAATCACGTTTAATATTGTTTTGATTGAAATATAGGAAATACAAGACGTTTTAAGTGAATAAATACAAAATTATAAAAAAATTATACCTAATTTGTAGTTAGTTTAGTTAGTTTACAAACCAAAACTAGTAGTTTTGCCTAATTTGCTCATCTAATTTCTAAAGAAAATGTCGGCCTTGTATAAATAATAACTTTTCCTTTATGTATATAGATTTCCTTCGTATATAGTTGACAAATATGGATGAAAGTAAAACCGCAATTGGTCAAAAATTGTTTGACTCCATGTCATGGAAGGGTGATGTGACCTTTTCCGTGGGGGACTCAGCTATTAGAGGTCAACAACAAACTCACCCGGAGGAAATTAAAGCGTCCGCTCTAATTCTGAGTACTTTGTCACCCGTCTTTGAAAAGATGTTTGATGACAATTGGAAAGGTCAAGAGAGAATTATAAAGGTGCCGGATGTCAGGCCCAAAATATTTCGTATCTTTCTTCAGGTATATATATATATCAAAATCTCAATCACAAAAAAACTCGTACAAAATCAAGTTAATTTAATTGATTAAATGTTTAGGTAAAATTTAAATTTGTGTTTTTTCTGGTTTTTTGGAATATATAGCTGTTGATGACGGATAATGTGACGACTCAGAATTTAGACTCGTTCAAACTGACCATAGACCAAATTTTGGAATTGTTGTACGTGGCCAAAAAATATGATGGCTCCGTGATTGAGACGGTCTGCAGGGAATTGATTGTCACGATGACCTCCATTGAAAATTGTCTCCTCATTTATGAGAGTCTGAAAACCCTCAATGAAGATCAACTTGAGTTGGACACTTTTCAATTTATTATCAAGTATTTATACATCGTCAAAGCAAACACTAATTTTTATTATTACTTATTATATATCACAGAGTTTGCATTTAAGTTAAATGATTTAACATAAATTTCCATTGTTGCGTGTGCACAGATATTTTGAGGGTTTAATGCTGGATAAATCTTTCATGGAAATCTCCAGGGCGAATTTGATTCAAGTCCTTCAGAGCCCCGCGTTAAAAGTTAATGAATTATCTCTATTCAACGGAGTTTGGAGGTGAATGAACAATGAACTATAATTATATATATGATCAAAATTGTTAATTTCCCTTTTTTGTTTCATTTTTATTACCACACAAAAGTTGGATAATTTTAATCATTTTATTATAATAAATATAATAGTTGGGCCGAGTCGCAGTGTGTCCAGAAAAACTTGGAGGTTTCCGGCCAGAGAATCCGAGAGATTTTGGATGAGATTCTCTATCTCATTCGCTTCCCACTAATCCCAATTGAGGATTTCTCCAGATTCGTTTGCTCCAAAGACATTTTGACCAGAGATGAAATGCTCACAATTTTGCGATATCTGGCACAAAATGGGTAATTTAAATGTCAAAAAAAAAAAAAATAATAACTTTTGTACTATAAATAAACAATTAGAATTAAAATTCTACAAACTATCAACTTTTGTGTAACTGTTTTTTTTCTAGGGACATGACGGGAATTCCAGATTTGCCTTTTAGTACTGAAAAAAGGTCATCCGTCGGGATTTTGTCTTTTCTTCAAGGCTGCACAGATTTCCCGCTTAGTTGTCCCAACAAATCCATGGGAACAATGTAAATCAAATCAAATCATTTAACAAAATTTCAGGGATTTCTTGACAAATTTTACATTCAACTGAATTGAAGTATTTTAATTTAATTTTAAACATTTTGAATTTACCTTTTCTTGTATATTCTTATTCTTAATTAAATAATAGAGAGAAAAAAACTGAACCTGTATGCAAATCATTGTTTTGTATGACGTTTTTTGTTTCACAGAAAGAAAGTGGACCGAGAAATTACGGTTTTGGCTTTGGGATTTTTGGGTCCAGTTTCTGGGGACTCGGAATATCAAGTTTGGGTTCGTCACGGAGTGGATGTCTTGTCCAATTGGAGAGCCAAAACCATTTTGGCTCGAGAAAGTAGGATTTTCTATTATGAATTTGATGAGCCCGTCGTGATTAAACCATTTGGGATCGAAGACGAGTACCATTTTGAGTATGAAATCATGGTAAGAACTATATATTTAATGATTAATCATAAAAATTCATCAGAGAACAATGAACATTTTCGTTTAATAAAAATAAATATGAAATATTTGTCACATTTTGACTTGCCACATTTATTTTCCATATATACTTGCAACTATATTAATTTGTTTTATTTTGATCCTGAACACACACACACACACACACACACACAGGGAGCAGATATTCAAAGACCAATCGGCTTCATAGATGAGCAGGAAGGGACGCAAGACGGGATCACCTTCACTTTTCAGAATGAGTTTCACGTGGGTGCGCTCGCGGAAATGAAATATGACCTCAATTAATCAACTCCTTTGTGCAAGATTTTTTTGGGACTCTAAATATATTTCATGATGGGTATATTTACAAAATGACGGTCAATTGAATTAATTCCTGTGTAATACGGATATTTTGTAAATAAATAAATCAATTAATTACAGTGGGGAAAATCCGACCGTCTGCAGAGTCTACTTATTTGTGTCTTCATATATATATATATTTGTGACAAAACTCACAGTTCTTATTTTAATCTCTCGCATTGCATTACGATTTACGATTTATAATACCTTGAAAAGTCCTCACACACGTTTGAACTTTTGACTTTCTATATATTTGGCGATTGCATTAGATTTACATTCTTAGGGGAACGGAATCCTAATTGTGCGTTTTGTTTGTATTCCTATGGTAATCCCCTATTCCCATAATGTATAAGCTTTTGTCTTGGGATTACATTTCGATTACGGAAAAACGGAATGTCACAGATTCAGAAAATTGTCAATCCCAAAGTAATATCCCAAACCCGGCCAGCTGACGGGCATCCCCCATTCTCTTAGTGTATTAGCCTTTCACTTGGGATTACCATAGATCTGAATCCAGGAGATTACGCAAGTCAGGAATCCCTCGGGATTGCAGCATTTGTAATCCCAAGTATACAACATACGAATTCTTCTGGATTCAACGTAGGTAGGAATTCAAACAATTCCAATATACTAATCCCAAGTAAACAACATACGAAATCATGCCAATTTAGAATAGCACATCCTTGGGATCAAGTATGAACGAAATGCTGTCGATTTAGAATAGCACATCCGTGGGTTTTCTGTAAGGGAATTACTTGGATTCGTGAACACAGTAATCCAAGGGATTCCGGCCGGTGGATGCATGTAAGGGGTACTGGTTGTGGATCCTATGGGGATTACAGACCAAAACGCACAATTATGATTCCGTTTCCCTAAGAGTTACCATGGTAGCAAGTTACCATGGAAATTCCAAAAGCCGCGTTCAATGTCATTCACAATTGGCATTATTTCGGGGATTTTCGGGTCAAAAGTCCCACAGCGGAGTACAATAAAATCTTCCATGTATATTTGGACCGTCCACTGAAAATTGAACCTGAAACTTTTGGATGTGGATCATCTTTTCCCTGGAAGTGTGAGTATTTCATTCCATATTATTTTGCTGTATAGAAATCCACAATCAAAAATTTCAACCCCTTTCCACACAAAATGTGATAGAATTTTGATAAAATTCTTTAAACTTCTTTTTGTTGTATATAGGGCAAAGACACGTCCATCAACACTTTGTCTTACGGCTCATCCAAACCCAAAAACATGAAAATCACTCAAAAACAACATCAATTTCCAAATTTTCTCCCCCAAAAAATGAACGAATCTCATCGAAATTTCCTACAAAGAATCGTGAAATTCGCATTATTTAAAAAAAACCTTATTAAGTTTTTGGTGTTTTGTCAAAATGAAAATGAAAATGAAAACAAAAACACTCAACACTAATTCTTTTGCCTACATTTATTTTATTTTATTTTGACCAGTAACAATTTTAAATTCATCATATCATTAGAGGAAGGGGGGGGGGGGCGGGCAACACATATTAAATCACATATTAAAACGTGAGTGGCCCATTTTTGCCCCCGGGTCCTGTATTCACGAGAAACTTCTTACTTTTCTCTATGGCTCCAACTTATTTTGTTTCATTTGCTCAGAATTTGACGGTATATAAGTAAAACAGGAAAACAAATTGATTTTCTGATTGTCTTTTGTCGAAAATTCGTTGAGTTTTCAAAAGTTACCGTTCAACGCTGAGCAAACGAAACAAAAAACTATATAGGAGCCATATGCGGAAAGTGAGAAGTTCCTCGTGAATAATATGAGTTTGCCCAGAATCACCCAGTTGACTAATTTAGTATAGATTGCTTAAGTGGAGTTGTTTCAATTCAACAATATAAAATCCAGCGCGACATTGGTGGAATTTTTTCATTTTATTTTTTGGCAGAGTTGTTGAACAACAATTGAATTGAATTACATTTCAATGGATCCCCTTATTATTACTATGCGATGAGAAGGCTCACAATTTGCTGGAAAACGAAATTGATGAATATGGGAACGGACTCTCGCTCCACGGAATGAAATCCACCGACCCTCACCGCCATCTTTGGGACGGACTTGAACATCCTCAAGCAGTACTTTCTATTTATTGGACTCCTCACAACCGTCAACAACTTGAACTCCTGAACTGTCCTTAACTCTTCCCATGTCTCCGTGATTCGGAATGCCAATTGGAAAACGACAATGTACAAGCAAGTCACAGTCCCACTCAGCAAACCGTATAAACCAGCCAATAGAGAATTCCTATGGGAAACTCGAATGGTTCGACACATGATGAATCCCAATTGAAATCCAGCCAGACTCTGCCAACACTTGAAATGGATTTTCCTCCACTTGGATTTTGTATTCTCCATCCGACCGGTTTGAGAATCGATTGAGACGGGTATCAAATTCAGTCGGGAAGCCCAAGTCAACACGAAATATGTCCATCGTAAATCTTTTTCCCTCAACATTTCCACATAGTCTTTATATAATACCGAGGATTTCGGGAGGAAGCCGAGAAATTTGAGAAAATATACGATACAAAGTATATAGAATTTAGAAGTGTGTCGACTTGTTTCTTTCCTTTGTCTTTGAATGTCCTTTAGAAAGTGATGGAGAGCTCGGGAACGGAACGACCAGAAGAATCAAGTTTAAACTCTTGACATTTATAAAACTATACCTACGGAATTTGAAAAGCTCTTATGTGAATGACGCAAATGGTGACCGCAATTCATTCATTTCCGTCAGTTCCCATTTCTCATATTAGTGCAACTCAAACTCATCAAATGGACACACTGAAAATTTCCTTTTTCCCTTGTTGTAAAAGCCAAGAGAGTTAATGAAAAAATGAAATATTCAGGAGCTCATTTGAATTGTGGTAATTACAAATCCCAAGTCGGCTTCTTTTGTTTCCTTACTTTTCCTTTCCTCGAATATTCCCGGTCTTTTTCCTTTGTCATTCTAATTCCTCTGCGGTTCTTCTTGTTGAAGAAATTGGCAATGCTCATCAATTTAAATGTTCCACTATATGTACAATCAAATTAAAGGTTCAAATAATTCTGGGCTTCAAAAATTGTATTCTGTATTTGGACTGCCACGCAAAAGAAAAGCTATATTTCCTATATTTTCTTGCGTCCACAAATATTTTCAAAAAACCCGCACAAAAATTAAAATAAACGCGCGCGCAGTGAAAAGTGAAACTCATGAAATTCACATTGCTTTTGTGGATGAAATTGTCATTGTAATGGTAAAGGATAAAAATCATGATGGAAATTCGACGGCATTTCGTTCACGCTTTAGCATTCGTTTTATTTGTAAATTGTCAATGGAATTTATATTAAATCCGCAACTTACATTTCAAGGCATTCGAAGCAGTCTTGAATTCTAGCAGTTCCCTGTCAAAAAGCCTGTCACTTTACAAAGTTTCAAGTAGTGAGTTTTGAAATCGACTGGACAGGAACGAGACTTTGAAGGTTTTCCACATTTTCTTTCCGAATTTCTTTCAGAAGTCAACGAATAAAGTTGGGAATTTATCCTTTCTGTTCATTTCGTGGATCAAAATGAATCTTTTTCTGAATATGAGTTCTACCAATACCAACAGCCATAAAAACCGGCGGAGTTGCGCCATTTTTGTTTGTATCGGACTCATTTTTGAATCGGAAAACGTCGTTGGTATTTCGATTGTTGATGATGTGGACCAACTCAATTTCCAGCAATTTCTTGGACTCTTTACGAAATTCAAAATGTCGCTCAACATTGTCTCAAAGAATTCTTCTACAATAATGGCGAGGCCTAAATTGGATCATGTAGAAGGAAATCTGGAGGAAATACAAAATTTTCCGAGGGAAATTCAAAACCAAGGAATTCCGATCACCTGCTTTACGAAGTATCACAAAACCAATGTATTGAGGAACCATCAGGACCTTAACTCCACCTACAATTTGAACAATTTGAACAAGCGAACAGTGACAAAATTTATGGAGGGCACCAATCTATTTTTACTGATATCTCAGGAAATCGATCCGCTTGCAGTTACAAACGAGTTCGTCGTGGAAAATGAACATCATCAAAAAATGGATCCGCATGAAGACTTTGTAGTGACAATGGATATTCGGGTGAACAAATTAACTCCAAAAAGTACAAATCCTACAGTAGAAGGATTCATGGCGGGATGTTTCAAACCTTCAAACGTTCTCATCGCTCACATGAACTCCTCAAACTCTGTCATCTACTCTTTGGAGATTCTTCATAATTACGTTGAGCAAAAAAGGGTCATTCAGTCACGTTTGCCACTTTTTCTTGCAAAACACTCACAATTTCTTTCCCCAAAATCTAGAGCATTTTTACCTCTGAGCTTAAGGAGTATCATCAGAAAAATTCGGAGACGGGCAAACCTTGGTCAGATTTATCATCAGGAAACGTCTTGGAATATTAGAAATGCCGAAAATTCCAATGCAAGGTCACTGACTCTTCGGCAAATGTACGCTTCAAAATCCTGGTCGGTTCTCTACGCCAAGAGACAGCACGAGATTCTTCGTCACTTGAACATTTCCATGGTTCCCGATGATACGATCGAAACTGTGGGTGACCAAGTGTGTGCGTCCATGATCTTGGACTGCTCAACCTGCGGAACGGCCCTCAAATCCGGATGGTTTGAGCATTTGGAAAGGACGGACGATTGGGCCTTTGAATTGATGTACCCGACGGGATTCACCAATAGAAAATTTCAGTACCCGCTCTATTCGGTGCTCGAACCGTTCTCAAAGTACGTCTGGTTGGGACTTTTAATGTCCTCCATCATCGCCATTTCCCTTCACTTGTTCATTTTTCGAGAGCACGTCCGCTGTTCAAAATGGACTCTGACCACTCAAAGGTTTTCCCGAGCCGTGTTCTCCGTTTTGGCGTCCATATTTTCTCAAGTTCCCTTTCGATTCACTTGGTGGTTTGGCACCCTTTGGATTTTCTATACGTTTGTCCTTGGACAATTTTACCTTTGTGGTCTCAAGAGCAATAATTTGGTACCCGAAACTCAGACAACAGACGTTTCCTTACAAGATTTGATCCGCGAAGGCTTTCAATTTGCTTATTCAGACGGGAAATCTGAGAGGTTTAACAAAATCTATGAGAAACTTTTTAGGACTTTAATATTGGCCCCAACTGAACAAGAAAATCAATCAGACGACAAAGAAAACCCAATTGTTTTAATGTTGGAGAACTGGGTTCAAAATTCGGAGGATTTCAATCCAGATAAATTGGGCTCGTTGATTTATTCTGCGTTGAAAAAGGACTCGGGGTACCTCTGGCCCATCATCCATGATAAAAGTTATCATTCTTTAATGGGAAACTTCTGGATCGCACCATTCTGGGCAGGATTTTCCGGACCGAATCTTGACATTGTCTTGGATGCTTTTCGGGGAGTTCAAACTGGCGGGATTTACCGATACTGGAGGAACATGCTCGAGCTTTTTGCATGGGGTCCAATTATTTTAAAGCATCAAGTACCCTGGGAGAAAAACGTGTGGAGATCCTTCATGATGAGCAAGAAAAGCGAGAGGAAGGAAATCGTGCTTCGATCCTTCATCAATCCACTTCACAGGGCCGTTTTTTATCTTGTCGGCATTGGACACGGCATCGCCCTCACTTTGTTTGCTCATGAGCTGGGCGGTTTCCATTTCTACTGGAAAACCAAGCTCGGAATCTGATTTGAAATCAGTTTTGATGTTTTGAGCTTTTGTGCGCGGTTTCAGGTTTTTTCTATAGTCATATTTTCAAATTGCTTATTATCGTTATATATACAGAGTTAGAAATAATTAAACAATTTGGGATATCGGATTGGATCTTTATTTAAAAAATCCGGCAAATGTACCTGTATAGAAACTCTTTCTTCTTTCAAACAATATATAGAATGAGATAAAGTTTATTTGTACAATTAAATTGGTTACAGAATAAATTCAAATGGTTTTAATTCAAATGGTTATCTCATTATCTATTTACGTATATTAAATTCAAAATCGAGTAATTTTTAAAGAAAATAATTTTTTATGTTGGTCCGTCTTCAAAAAACATATTAGACAGGAATTGAAAATGCATTTTCATTCAAATTTTTTCTTTGTGTCAAATATATGATATAGCCAAAAATAGTAATTGTAGCCAAGAAAGCCTATTTTGGGCCTTTTATTGTAGTACACAAATTATTAATTGTTATTATTGTTGTCAGTATAGTACTGTTAGTATTATGATATAATTATTAGTATACTAATTTATTAATATTATGAGTATAGTATTTTGAGTATTATACCATTAGCATATTGTTATTACAGTTTTGTCGCCTTGTTCGCTTTAGTGGCCATATTCTTAGAATGTGATGAGGAGGTCCACGATCTGGCAGACGCTAAAGTCGAGGAATTCTGGAGGTGGGAGCACCAAATGACACAGGTGAGGGTCCAACACAAGTCCTGGTGGATCAACGTAATATTTTCGTTGAGATGTGCGCCGAGCTCGGGAATATATTTATATATAAACGGCGGAGAAGGCTCAACGTAGAGAACTGGCAGGAATTTCAAAGTCGGATGGTCCAAAATGGTCTAAATAGAGTGTACGGTGTACATATAGTTTAATTAGGAACATTGATGAAAAGAGTGGTTTAGGTAATGGATTGTGTAACGTACGTGGACTAGTTACATATTAAATTTGTTTTTAGGTCATATTTCTTATAATATCACGTCGAATGTGTTCAAAGTCATAAGAGGGAAGTTCTACGAGTGTTGCTTGGTTGCTTATATAAATCGATGTGGTATGAATATTTAATTTTATAATGAACGTCTTGAGTATATGGAGTTTCACTTTACTGACTGAGCAGTTTCTTTATATAGGAACGTATATATAGACCCAAAGAGAGTGGATTATAGGCAATAATGGATTGTATATAGCAGGCGTGGAATATTATAGTTACATATTTAATTAATATCCCGTTGAATGTGTCCAAAGTCCATAGAAGGAAGTTCTACGAGTGTTGTTTGGTTGCTTATATATAGAGGAGACGGGGGCAAGATTGAGCCACTTGCAAAATCGGGTGTGCAACGAGAACGAGAAAATGTACAAAGTTTTGGGTCGGGTCATTCGAAAGATGACAAAACAAGCTTGATGATGTCAATTTGGTCCAATTGTCTAACTGCACTCCGTCGACCTGTTTTAATGCCCCGAAAAACGGACCAGAAAGGGGGGTGTGGGGCAAGATTGAGCCAGGTATGGGGCAAGATTGAGCCAGGTATGGGGCAAGATTGAGCCATATGTATTTACATGAGAAATAATAGCCCTAGAATAACTATGTGCAATTATGTTTCATATTTTGCTTAAAATATCCACCACAGGTTGCTTTAAATTCATGAGTTTAATGAGAAATACAATTGCATCTATTTACAAAAAGTGTTTAGCACATTATGAAATTCATTGTTACAAAATGGATTCCATTTAATGGAATGCTATAAAAAAACATAAATAGTTACTTAAATTTGTTTTTTGGGATAAAAATGCAAAGAAAGAAAACAAATTAAAACCCTGTTTAACTAATTATAACCGATTTGCGATTTATTTTTGTTAATTAATGAAA
>JAIUND010003429.1:0-15896 GCA_034699125.1 Gisinianus flammeolus
AAAAACTCTGTTTCAGGAATCGGCTATACCTTGCATTTGACACTGACTTCCTCCCAAACGCAAAACCCTTCAGAAGGCCCACTTCAAAGTCCAAATGATGATGAAGGGTCCAAAAGCCCAGAGAACAAATCGAGTAAAGCGACCATGAAAAGTCGACGGAGTCTGAAAGTAGTAAAGAGCCAGCAAAAAATTGGCGGTAAAAAATCCGTGTCGAAGAATCAAGAAGCAGGGAGTGCACGAGAGCGGGAAATCCTGACCACCATTCAAAATCATGTCCCACTCGCCCAAATCCTCGCCAACAAGAAGGGCGCCAAAAGCAAAAGCAGCAGGAGCAGGAGCAAAGGAAAGGGCGCAGAGAAATCAACGAGTCAGCTGGATGTGAATACTCCTTCCGTCCAATCCGAAAGCGGGAAATCCATGGCGAGTCTCAACATGACTTCCAAATTTCCCGCAATTTTCTCTAGCTTGGAGGCGAGTGCGGGGAAATGGGGCGTCTCCAGCATGGGCCTCACTTTCACTTCCATGGATGACGTTTTCGAGCAGTAAGTCCCTTTTAAATTTTCACGCTTCTCCGGTCGGAGTAAAGAAACGTTCATTAATGCTCCCCCCGAAGGAAAATCCCACAAGGTGGAAGGAGAACACATTGTTGCCACCATGGTACAATTGTATGCTCCCTCCGAAATTTAAACTCCATGCTCCCTCCCTAATGTTAATTCCTATACTCCCTCCCTAATGTTAGTGGAAGCCGAGGCATGTGAATACGATTTTCCACCGTTTTCTGATCATTGGTTATACTAATTTATTTTCCCTACCTCACAATTTGTTACATTTTGGGCATACTTGTCATTAACTTCCGTTTATCTTATTTCTTCTCATTAAATCAACTTTTCTGGTTTTAGTATGCCGTTGAAATAAAGTAAAAAAGCTAATTCGAATTTAGCTTGAAATGAATTGGTAAAAAGACCCCTGTCAATTTCCTTCAGAAAGGTGAATTTTGAATAAACTTTTGATTTCTAATATGACTTCAAATTTGTTGAATTTATAAAGTTACTCTTATTCAGTATAAAAAGGGATTGAGTATAAAGTCAGAGAGTTTGAATTTGAGTTGGACCAGTCAGTCCAACAGTTTGAATTGAAGTCAAGTTGTGGATAAAGGATCCACACATAAATAGGCTCAAACACAGAGCCAAAGCAATAGCGTGTACTGTGTGTGTGTATACATACAGTACCGTTTTACATTACATTTCTCCTTCTGCATATATAGCTTGACGTAAGACAATGGAAAAGGAGAGAAAGACAATCGCAATTCTCTGTACAAGGCGAGTTCACTGCAAGTGAAGTGAAACTGGATACATTTTTGTGTTGAGTTTAATTTTAACGACTGAACCATTTCCTGTTAAGTCTTGAGAAATCTGGGGCAGTAGAAAATTCAAATGTGTACAGAAATAGCATGTACATTTTCTGTATGCTAAAGTTCGAATGAACTTGAAAACCTGTGTATGTAAAATCGAACATCTTCATTTTACATTCACTGAAATATAATATTTATATTTATACTGATTCTAAACATCTGTGGTAAGGGAAATACATAAGCATAACATAAAAGCTCTATGGGTGATTGGGATTTCGGGCGTGCCGCTCCATGTTGTAGTCCCGAGTGAAGTAGCTGTTGCAGCCCTCGTTACGACACTTGATCAAATCCAAGTGGTCCTGCAGATGGTTTGATTTTGCACCAGTCTTCAAAAACTCGTCCGCACAGGTGACACGCGAATGCCAGGTTTCCCTTGATTTGGACAGGAATGACCGTTTCCGGGCGAACATTCCAATAAAGCCGCTGATTTTCAACGGCCGGTTCTTCAACAGGAACAGCAATGTCTTCACCATTCTCTGGGAAATACACAATACAAATACTTGTATTGTGATATATATTCGTATATTTCCACGCATATACCTTGCGCATGCGTGACCTCTTATTATTCAAATGGAAATTAAATAACACGTATTTTAAAATGTGTACAAGATTGTGCATAGAAATTGACAATAGGGAGGGAGCATTGTAGTTTATAGTTTATTTCGGAGGGAGCATATTTGTAGGGGAGGGAGCATACACTCGTACCAGGGTGGCCACAACGTGTCCTCCTTCCGCCTTGTGGGAGGGGAGTTTCCTTCGGAGGGAGCATATGGAGGGAGCATTGACGGCCGTTTCTTTACTCCGACCGCTTCTCCCGACGTAACCAACTTGAAATTGCGCATTTTTATCTATAAATTATTTGAAACACTTCAACAATGCTTTTGAACAGATTTGGCTCGGACAAGAAGAACGAGGAGAACCCGGAAAACGAGAACGCAAACAAACAGACGGAAATCGATTGTAATTTAAACAAAAAAATTAAAACGTATTCATGCCTGCGAAATTCAAATACTTGATTTATTTAAATAAGTCCAAAATACGTTTGGGATTTCTTTAGTGTTTGAGAATCAGCATCCCGTCAAATCCGACTCGGCTAAACCATTCTTCGCGTTCCTCATCACAAAGTTGTTGGTCACCAAAAAAACGATTCCGACGCTGATGCTTCAATTGTTGGTTCCCTTGGGATTGCTCATCCTCGCCTTGATCCTCATAAGCGCGGAATATGACTTGGAAAATCCGGAACCACCTCTGGATTTGAAACTGTCCGTTTACGGGAAAACCATCACAAAATTTGTGTCCACGAGTCCGTCCATGACGGCTGCCTTCAAGGCCATCACCGCCTCAACAAATCAACGGGAATCTGAAAAAAGCTCTGGTGAAGATGAGCAAAGGGAAACTCGGCCCGCTCATAAAACAATACATTGTGGCGGCAGAGTTGAGTGACTCACAACTCAAAATCGACATAACCCGCAAAAACAAAATCCTGAGGACTTTTCAGAAGAATCCCTTCAAACAGGGCCAACTACTACCCTTCGGAGAATTCACATTACTCCTGATGGTTGGCCTCTCCGTCCTCGCAGTCACTTTCATCATGATTCCAGCAAGTGAGCAAATTGGCGGCCTAAAGCATTTACAGTTCATGACCGGTGCGAGTCCAGTTTCCTATTGGGCCGCATTCTTCCTCGTCGATTTCCTCATTTTGATCCTCATTTTGATCATCATGATTGCATTCGTCCCAATTTTCAATGCCATTGGAGTTTACACGCCACTCCAGTTTCACAATGGACTCGGTAAAGTTTTTTTTTCACATTAAAGATATCCTGGACGGGAAATTTGGTAGATTTTTGGTAGATTCTGTGGGATTTGGGTGGATTTCCTTGTTGAGTATGCTTAAGAACGTTTTGTTTTTTGCAGGAGTGTTTTTCCTGGCCCTGCTCATGTTTGGTTGGGTCACGTTGTGGATCGGCTACTGGGCAAGTTTAAGGTCCAAATCCGTCTTGAATTCCGTCCTCTTCCTCTTGATCCTCTACATTTTGATTGTTCCCGACCTGTCACAGATTTCCCACTTGATTGCGGGGATCGAAACGGGCGGAGTGGTTTCCGACGGCTACGTCACGGGTTTCCTCATCTTTTGGCAATTCTTCGTTCGGCGTCGTTTGGTGTGTTGAGGAGTTTGGACAGTTATCGTCGGACCGCTCAGTACAATCAAGCATGCAAGAAACTGCCACGCCTTCTATTGGACGCTGTTTGTGAGGAGTCCTTCGTCAGTGACGACCACTTCTCGGACTCTTACAGTGTTTGCTGTCCGAAATGCCATGCACAATTTGAATCCATCATTTCCAAGTCCACCAGCGGCTGCTTCCGACAGCAGTCCTTTTTTGGGAAGGAAAGCACCGGCCTTCTCCAAGTCATTATCAATGAGTTCATCGAAGGGATTCTCATCATGGGAATCGTTTTTCTAAGCGAATACCGCGTGTTCCGCAAGTTCTGCTCCAAGCAAAAGAAATCCAAAGATCCCCGCCCAAAACAAGTGATGACGAATGGAGGTGAGAAAATGGTGAATGAAGATGAGGATGTGATGGCGGAGGGGACTCGAGTGGACAGTCCTGAAGGATCTCAAGGGGACTCCATTTTGATCCGCCATTTCAACAAATTCTTTGGCGCTTTTGCAGCCGTGACGGACGTGAGTTTTGGGGTTCATCAGGACGAATGTTTTGGTTTGTTGGGAGCGAACGGGGCAGGGAAAACGACGCTCTTTCGGATGTTGACTGGTCAGGAGGAGTCGGATGCGGGTGACTCACGCATTGATGAACTGGCCCACAGTTTGGGGACAAATCGGAAGGAATTCCTGAGTCAAATCGGCTACTGCCCGCAATTCGATGTGTTTAGCGGGTATTTGACGGAGCGGGAGGTTCTTTTGTTGATGGGCCGTCTTCGCGGAATCCCTTCAACCGCTCTTCAGACGGTCGTGACTCAATGGCTTCAAAAAATGGGTCCGTTTTCGTAACAACTCTTGAGAAATGATTAATTCACCGAACCCGCCAAAGCGAAACCGTTGAAATTCCCCCAAATTACATTTTATAATGACATTCCTTTAACATTAGGTCTGGAAAAGAGCGGGAATGTTCAGAGTGGGAAATTTAGTGGTGGGATGAAGCGGAAATTGTCTGCAGCGATGGCACTAATCGGATCACCGAAAATTTCCATCTATGACGAACCCACGACGGGCGTTGACCCCTCCGCGGCAGCCCAATTCTGGTAGAAATTGGGCCCTTCAAGCAATTTGTGTTTCGGAACAGGAACAGCTGTTAGGTCAAAAGTTCAGGACTAAATTAGTTGAACGTTTTCTTGTGTAGGGAAATCCTTGCGGACGCTCAGACGGCGGGCCAATCCCTCATTTTGACATCGCATCGAATAAAAGGGTGCGAGACTTTATGCCAGCGACTCTGCATCATGGTGAACGGAAAGATGCAATGTCTCGGCCCGATTGAGCATCTCAAACACAAATTTGCCACCGGCTACAATCTCACACTCAAACTTGGTGGAGAAACGAGCAACGATGTGGCAGGGCTGGAAATCAAAATGAAATTGAAAGAGATGATCCAACAGAGATTCGATCCCTGTGAACTCCTCGATGAACACGAAAGCATTTTGGAGTACCAACTAAAAAATACGGAGACGCCGTTGAGCACTTTATTCACGATTTTGGAGGAACTCCGAACGGCTCCAGACTCGACAATCTCCGAATATTTCCTGAGTGAAACGACGCTGGAGCAAGTCTTCCTCGCCATCGTCAAGGCCCAATTTCAGCGGCCCGAAGCCGTCATTTCTGGATGTAGCAAGTGTTGCAATTTCTTCAAAGACTGCCTTTTTTCTTAAAACACCAACAACAGTTGAGTTTTTTGTGGAAAATGTGTATAGTAAAATGAAGACCACATTAGTAAATATACATTTTGTTTGAAAGGTTTATTAAAATGAGTCAAATAAATGCAAGTTTTTCAACGGAATTCCAAAGTCCAATTTACATTGATACCTAAATTCCACACCTCAACATTTAATTTAAAATCAAAGCATATTTTAACCAATTAAAAAATTCTAAAAGAGTCGTTGAAGTGCGGGTTGCTCAGAATTTCCTTGTCCAATGACGGAAGCAATCAAGTCCTTGATGGCTTCCACGAGTTCCCCGAATAGCACCCTCACTTCCGCCGCAAACTCCTTCAGCTCCTCTCCCAGTGTGCTGAGGACCCCCTCCGCGAGCGCCTGGATTTTGGGGAGGGCGATGGCGCCAAGGGTCGTGAGTTTGAGCTGCTCCAATGCGCTCAATTTCCCGTCCTCAAGCGCCGCGGTAAGAGCCTTCAAAAATGGACTGAGGATCGTATGGGCGGCGTACAAAGAGTCCCAAAAAAGGACGTCCAAGTCGACGAAAAGGGTGCTAATGTCATCCTGGAAGTGAATGAAGACAGGCCAGAGTGCAAGCACGATAGCTTCGACCACTGCAAAGAGGTCGAGATCTGGAAGAGAGGGCACGAGTGACGAGATGAGGTCCCAAATGGATTGTAAGGCCTCCACGATAACGGCAACCACTGCATAGGGCAAAAGCCACAGGATCACCCAGAAACAGAATTCATCAGAAATTTCCCAGATACCGCCCAGATATTCAGTGCACACGTTGCCCCGTGTTCCTGCCGCCTTTGTCCCGCTTGCCGTGTACAGGTTTTGAAGAGTAGACTGGAAGGAAACCGACCTCAAAGGACCACCCACATTGTCTTTGGCTGGTGCAGTCGCTTCGAAAGGCGCCAGTTCAGCGGTGGCGGCGGGGAGAGCCACGATGGCGGAAACGGCCAGAGCCGAAACAACCAGGAGGACAAACGTTAACTTCATTTTTTGTATGAACGCCAAAAAGCAAAATAGGAATACTTATACTGATGTTATGTTCGCAAATGAATTGACGATTGAATGGATTATGTGAAATGACGAGAAATATGAAGGTTAAATTCCCCTTTTGTGATGCGGACAAGTAGCCAAAGTATTCTGGGAGTGGGGCCACTGAGCTTTTATAGTATATATTTAAGGTATATATAGTATATACCTTTTAATGATTATATAAGAACTTTTATACGTCAGGAGAGGCCAAAAAATCAATAAAGCAGCACAATTTGTCAATGATTGATGCATGTGCGCATTTGTCCACTGGGGAATCCACACACATCCGACAAGATAAAAGAATCTCGTTAAAAATATACGCAGATTGAGATTGTTCACAGCAAAAACGTTCAATAATGGTTCGAGAGTGTGGTCGATAGTTCAAGTGGGAATACTTTGACTGTGGATATCGCAATAAGTATTTCCCAATGCAATTATTTTATTTTAATTGCCACTCAAGTGTTTATATTTTGACAGTGGTTATTTTTTATGTAAATAGTAGCAATTATAAATATATTGACATTCATTTTTCGTGCGAATTCATATATAATTAATTGCCGATTAATAATTGCCAATTACGATTACCAAAATTGCACCCGTGGAGCATAAAAAAAAAAATTCTGTCTCCGTTCATATATTCTGTCGCCTTAAAACGCCTTTTAAAAAACCGTAAGAGAGAGAAATTTCATTGCTTTGGCATCTGCCCTCAGTTATTCTAAATACAAAATGAAAGCCATGAGGTCAAAATGGGTATGTATGTTATATTATATGTTATATATAACATACATACCCATTTTGACCTCCCACTTTGCACCAATATAAGGTTTTTTCTAGCAACAAAGTTCATGACATTTAGTATATGTCTTTATTGCAGTATGTAGACGTCGGTATAAGCAGTGGAATTTAAATTATTTTTTTCTACTATAATTTTGTATTATTTTGTCGTATATAATCCCACATTCCCAATTCCAAGATTAAAACACTGTTAAAAAATTAATAAAACAATAAAAAGGACAGAAAATTGTAATAAAATTCGTATTAAAAGTGTATGGGGCAAGCATAAAAAATGAACATGAGGGGTCGCGTCTCGCGTGTGGGAAATTCATTCGAATTCGTCGAAAACCACACGCAGAATATTGCCTGCACACACAGTTCGGGTTACTCGTGGATCCTCTCGAATGTATTGACAATTTATTTGCTAAAGGGTGTAATTAGTAATTAATTAGTTTAATGGAATCGTTCCCGCATATACTCTTTCTCTCTCTCTCTCTCTATCTTTCTTTCTTTCTCTTCTCTCTCTTTCTTTCTCTTCGCTCTCTTTCTCTTCGCTCTCTTTCTCTTCGCTCTCTCTCGCTCTCTCTCTCTTTCTCTTCGCTCTCTCTCTTTCTCTTCGCCCTCTCTCGCTCTCTCTCTCTTTCTCTTCGCTCTCTCTCTCTTCCCTCTCTCTCTCTAATACTCGATATAAAATCTACATGTTTACTCCACTCCAGCCAAGCCAAGCCATGCCTGTACACAAATATTCCGGAGCGCTCATCCGAATGCGAAACGCCCAAGCTCTCGTCCAAAGTGAAAAAATAAATACACGCGACGACTACGATGACGGCTGGAAAAGGCAAACGGCAAAAAAGGCAAAACCAACTCCGAGTTCAGAACCCGCCGTGTTTGTCTTGGACATTTCGACTTGCTCACTTATACAACTTAATTGAAATTGCGGCTGCCGTTTGTCAGCACCCCGTTTTGATATTTATAAATGGCGAGCCTTAAGGACATTTTTGCCGTGGGTGACAGAGCCACCAATCCCAATTCAAATCCCAATGTAAATCACGTGACTTCAAATGTTGGGGGAGCCGCGGATTTTCTTCCTTTTTCTCCTCCCCGTCACCTCCATACCATTTCCAGTTCAAATTCAACATCAAAATCCTCTCCTGATGGGTTTTGCAACAATGACAGCAGCAACAATGGGAATGACAATGGAAATAGAAATACAGGAGTAATGGAATTTCGGGTCATCTTGGCCGTTCTCAGTTTTTTCGGGTGTAATCCGCTGTCGTTTGATCGGCGGACGGGTCGATTTCAATGCCGTTGGCTCTCCTGGCGGACTTTGGCCGTGAGTTTTGCGGCCGGCCTCGTCGTTTTCTGTTGGGTCATCTACCTCATTGACGTTGCCCTCAACAAACCGCTTTTCCTCTTCAGGTTAAACGCATTTCCAAATCAAAAGTGCAACTACGCGCGGGTGTCATGGATTTAATTTTACTTTGTTTTGATTTGTTTCATCTCACAGTTTTCGGGGCCCGCTGAATAAAATTGAGGCGGCCATTCTTGAGGCCCCGGGCATTTCTCTCAGGCTGCATTCGATTCTCGTCTCAAAAATGACGGCCATTTTCGTGACGATGGCCCTCGGGCAGTGTTGGGAACTTTTTTGTGGGTGGAGTCAGAGCTCCGCCCTCGCCCAACTCCTCAACAACTGGGCCCCACATCACGATCGATTTTCCACCGTTTTCCCGCACTTTTCCGCGAGTGATTCGGAGGAGATTCAAAATGGATTTGTCCGATTCGGACGATACCGGGCAAAGCGGTCAAATGTCCTGGCGACGACGCTGGTGGTCAGTTTGACCTTGGTCACGGGGATCGTTGCAGTGACGGGGAAAAGCTCGACCTGGATTCATTTTGGTTTCTACGCCGTCGTCTTTTTTCACATGGTGACGCTCGCCTTGGTCGAGGACATCAAAAACGTTTTCATGTACCGGGAAGTGGCGGAAGCATTCGCACGGGTGACCTTTTACAGACTATATTCAATATGACATATGATAGAGTCAGAGTCCTCTTCATGTAGTAGTGATGACCCTAGATTGACCCAATGTTTTACGTATATAGATTCGACTGGGGATGGTGGACTCGATGAGGGCAGAGAGACCCAAAAGTCACGGGGTCAAGACGTGGCGGGAGTTGATTCTCCAGGTGCGGAGTCAGCTGACCCTTGTCGGCCGCCATCAAAAGCCGAGTGAGCTCTTTTTCCTGGCTCGCTCCGTCATCACAATCACAATTTTTCTCTTTATGATTTTGAACGTTCCCCGGAGGAGCCCGGAAACGGCACGCTTTGTTTATCTTTGGGCCAGTTTTGCGGGTGTTCAAACTTGTCGTTTCGTTGTGCGCATTTGGGCAGCCGAAAAAATCACGGAGCAGGTAATAATATATATACGACGACACGCAATTTGTATCCATATTTTTTTAAAGATTACCTATAAATTGAATTCTCCTTGGTGGTGGACACCCGTGACCTTTAACCTTTACGGTTCACGATGAAGTTTGTGTTTGTTGGTGTATATGTTTACACAGGAGAACAGGATCGCACTGGTCCTGGTGGGAATCAACACGGACGAATGCGACTCGTCCACTCTCCTCGAGGTTTTTTGAATATAATTGCCATTTAAAATGCGAAATGCGTGTGTGACCTGTGACCTGAATTTAAAATGTCATATTAATGTGCAAATTTAAAATGTGTGTGGGCTGTGTATGTAGATAAAATTCACGCATGACGTGATCATGCAGAGCCCGTCTGCCGTGACCTTTGGCCCTGTCGTCCTCAATTGGGGCCTTCTTCTCCGGGTACGTCCCCGCTCCGGCGTTATGCATATATATACCTATTTAAAACGTGCACATGATGTAATATGTAAATACATGTAAAAGTCATCATGGATCATGGCTTTGTCCTTTGACTCTCAAGACTTAAATCTCTCTCATTTTGACTCCGTGTCGTAATTTTCCTTTGAATTTGAAACGCGACGCAAAACAGATTTTCAATCAAATCGTGACATATTTGATCGTCCTGATGCAATTCATTCAAACATGACCGAATGAGGGAACCGAGAATAAATTACGGGGACTGAGACCTCAATTAAGGTTGCATAAGCTGCTGGACCCCTTTTCCTATTACATAAGAGTCCATTTATTAATGAAGAGTCTATATAATATAGACGATATATATAATAAATTAATATTATTAATAATATGTATATCTAAACGGAAATGCAAATTGTTGTAATAAAAAAAGCTCAACTCCGCACTCTAAAGTTTGGGAAGTCAAATAAATATTAGAATTCATGTGTTTATTCATGTTGTTTAAAGCTTCAATTCAATTTATTTACATTAAATATATATATGATACAAAATGGATCAATGAAAAAGAATTTGCTTTTTGCATATTTTATGATGACAAATATTTTGATTTGAACGGAATTCATTTGAAAAAAAATATATTTATTTATTTGCTTGTTCCTGTTGTTCGTGTTTCTGTGTGTGTGTGAATTAATTGTTGAGCTGTGCTGAATTTTAATGAGAAAAGATATGAGGGAGTTCTGTGAAATCGATGAATCCATCCTTGTTCACATCTCCGCCTTTAAAAGTCTTTTCAACCAAGCCTTCAGGGAATCCATTTGGACTTTTCTCTTTCACAATGGCAATGAAAGCAGGAGTGAACTCGACCAAACTCAATTTCTTATCCCCATTCTTGTCCGCTTTCTTCATTGCCTCCACATGTTTTGGATTTGGTGTAGTTGGAGTCCCGGGAGTACCGGGAGTATTACCGGCTTCTCCCATCTTCACCATCATCATGATGAGGAAAATCATGGCCAAGGACAAGTACAGACAATTCTTCATCTTTTCAATGTGAGGTCAACGTTTGGAAAATCTTAAAACAAAAAAACAACACGGGAACGCTTTTTTTTTAAAAAAAATTTTGTAAATGTCAAATGTAATATAAAAATTGTGCACACAGTTATATATGTGATTATGTAGGTACTTTAAACTTTGGTATTCCTAAAAAAGACGAACGTACAAGTGATTTGTATATTTCTCGGCGGCTCCGTGATGATAACTAAAAGGTTTTGCTTTCAAATGCGTGTCAATGTTTTGATGTTCTGTGAAGTGATTTCAACTGATTGTGTGTGTGCTCTGTGTGCTCCACATTCACACATCCTCAGAAACGTCACTACATGTGCACATAATAATGCACAGTGCATTTGATAATTGAATTGAAATGTCATATCAATTAAGATGAATGCACTTTTCTTGATGCATTTATTATTTCCTTGTAATTGTCATCATATCGGAAATAAAATGACTATGCGTTGTTTTCCTCGTGCGTGATGCTCTAATACTCAGAATATATGTCATTTCATTGTTTATATATTATATGCTCTCGGATTAACTGTACACGCGGTTTCTCTCTTTCCTCTGTAGCTCCTCCCTCGCCATGTTGTTCGGAGCGGACAAGGACATTTCTAAATGCATCTTTATATATAGACGCACCTTCGAGTTTTTTAATCCGTGTGAATTAAGTCAGAAAACTTATAAAACTTCTTGGTGCATAAGGGAACGTCCGTAAAAGAAGTCACAAAAAAATCCCGCTTTTTGGGTACCCCTTGTCACAAGATGTCACAAATCAGCCGACACCCCCCCACCCCCTGTCACATTTTGTAAAAAAATTTTTTTACACCCCTCCTCACATCCTGGCGTGATTTCTGCTTCCCCTTGTAATATACAATCAAATGCCCAGACTCTATATCACATGTCACATTCTGTCACAAATAGTTGAACACATATGGCCGCAAAACCGGGATAGCTGGAGGTCACCCATGACCATACCAGGCGGCTCTGAGGTCACATTTATGACGGGATTTGCACAAATAGGCTCTGGTAGTTTTTAATTCTCAATGAACACCAGCAAAATGCTGAGTTTTTAGTCAAAATCCCCTCAAATAAAGTAATTTTCTTACACAATTTTTTGGTTCTCTACGCTTGTGCCGTATGTTTTTTTACAATTTACAGAAAGCTTTTCTTTTTTTCAGTAAAAAATACGAAATTTTTTAGAGTTTACACTATAGATAGAACGGGAATTTTTGTCATATGACACGAGATAAAACGAAATTTTTGGAAGAAAAGGCCGGGCTTTGATAACCACGACCACCTCAAAAATATGAAGTTGCGGCCCTGGACACCCCCCCCCCCATGTCACATTTTGTCACAAAAATATGGACACCCCCCCCACCCCGTGTCACACTTTGTCACAAAAAGTTGGACACCCCCCCTCCCCCCCCACTCCCTTAGTGTGTGACTTCTTTTACGGACGTTCTGTAATTGAAAAAACCGACCGTCATCAACTGAATTGCATATAATTTCCATTTGCAATTCATATTTCATTTATTTTATCCATGATTATTGACTTTATTTGAAAACGGAGTGAGAAAACGCAGTGACGATGTGATTCCCTTTGGAATTTGAAAGGAACAAAGGTAAAAACCAAAAGGTGCAATTCTCCACTGTTTCAAAGCAGGCACATCGAGCTTCCAATTCCAATCTCGCACTGTGTGTGGTAGAAAGTAAAAACGGACAAAATTATCCGAATTGTTCGGCAAAATAGCCAAACATACTCAGAATTATATGCTGATCAACGTTTGTTAAGCGACTTGACCACATTTGTCAGTCCTTTGACCTCTTGACCCCATAAAAGGTCAAAAATGTTAAATATGAAATTCTAAACACTTTTGTCCTTTACAGAAAGGAATTTAGATAATTTTGATATTTAACATTTTTTAACTCTCTCCTCTAAGCCCCGCCTTTACGAGTATACATAGGTAGTATAGAATACTCGTAAAGGCGGGAAACCCTCTACTTTTTTTAATCCGACAGTACTACACATAAATGAATAATAATAATAATAATAATAATAATAATAATAATAATAATAATAATTCCTTATCGTAAGCCGGATCCAACATAAATCCCCTAAAATCTAAATTCAAAATTCAACTGCTATTTTTACATTTAATCATGTATGTATACATTATGTATGAATACAGGAATCGTAATCTGACTCTCAAGTTGTTTTCATTTTCGTTTCTACCAAATCCAATCACATAATTGAAATGGACAATGGAATGACTCATGACCACAGAACGTTTAAATCTCTCGATGCAGGCTTGGCAGTATCATATTAGAGAGAGAGATAAAATTTGACTATATATAGTTGGCCGTGCACAATAAACGAGAAGTGCACATAATAAATAAATCAAACACATTGTGCACAACAAGCATTAATTCTTCTCGCTAAAAGCGTCCACTATAAAAACCAAACTTCAGTGTCTAGACAAAATTGCCGTTGATTTGTTGAATAAATTGGTTGTATATTCATATAAAATAAAATACGAATTCAATATGGAAGTGGAGACACAAGTTCCTCTGCCATTGCCCCGGGCACTTCTCAACCAGCATGGATTCATTGGATACAATAAGGATGGAGCGTTGCGTTCGGGGACGATAGCGGACATTCCAGAATTCTACAAACTCCCCACACCCGCTGTGGCTATGAAATGGAGTATGGTGGGGGTGGAGCCCCCACCAACGTGGAATAAGGGGAGTAGTAACGCTCGGGGGGACGCCATCAACCGCGTCACCATCGTCAATGAATATGGTTTCCTCCTGCTGGACACGCTACTCCGACCTGAAAAGGAGGTGACCGACTACCGGACCGCATTCACCGGGGTGACCGAGATGGACCTCCGGGACGGTATAGCTACATACATACATATTCTTATTCCTTTAATCAAACTCCATCTACCGTATATTCTGTAATAGAACCCCGGGGAGTTGTATCGAAAAAAATATTATGGAACCCCAGTGGGGGAACGTGAGAATTATAAGTATGTACGACAATGTATTTGACAAGGGCGCAGGACTTAGTCTCTGCAGACACGGGGTTCTATAACAGCTTATACGGTATTTGATTTCATGTGCATTATTACACAGCACCGCCGTTTTCGGAAGTCCGATTGAAAGTGAGCGGGATTCTGGAGGGTCGGATTTTAGTTGGACACTCACTGTATCATGCTTTGGGGCTTTGGGATTTCCCATCAAGCCATCCCGAAGGAAATCTACGGGACTCGTCACTGTAAGTCCTTATAGAGAAGAGAGACGTATTTATACCTATACCGTAGTTTTCCTTATTGAATCCCCCCCATCTGGACTGTATAGTCAAAACAACTTCAAGTCACCCGCCACAGGATCTTATATATAATAGATATATAAGGACTTCATTGTGGAATGTGGACTCGGGTTTTATTAAAGACCCGCGATAGAATAGATACTTTTATACAGGCCCGGACTTTATTAGAGACCCGGATTTTGTATTATAAACCAGGGCTTTGATTTCTGATAGAGACCGGGAATATGAAAATAACATTTCAAAAATGCGGGGATTCAATATATAAGAGTGTAGACGGTATAGGTGTTTTTTTGTCCCTTAATTGAAAAAGCATGGAAGGCGCTGATGATGATGATAAAGTTGAAATGTGACTTTTTTTACATACTTTGCTCAATCCCCGCCGCGGTTTTCGTTTAATTATATTTGCAGACACTTTAGTAAAGGGAAAAAACAGGGGAGGGATCCAATGTTTGGCTGTCCATCCCTGAAAGCCCTGGTTCAGAGCAAGTTGGGGCGGACGATTCCAGTCGGGGAGAATTTTATTGATGATGTACAACTGAACATGGCCATCTACCTCAAACACCGAGGAACCTGGGACAACAACTTACCCTAATTATAATTCCAATGATCCACCTTTGTCAGCTCGTCATTCGTCAACATTATACTTACACAGAATAAATACAAAATTTAATTTTGGTTTTGAATGCCCGCGAAATAAATAAATAAATAATCCAAAGCCAACTTTCTTCTTAGTATTTTTTATAATTTATTATAAAAATAATGTTATATAAATTATAACCTTTTAATTCCATATTTTGAATGTTTTTCTTTCGAATGCAAACAGAGGTACATATTACTACATATACATTTACTGCATCAAAAACACAATTTTATATGTTTTAGGTAATATAATTTATTATACTAACTCGGCTTGATCGGTTGAACTCTGTAATAGTAGTTATCTTGATTATGTAGAATATCCAAGTTGATGATGCAAATTATCCAGGAAAAAACATATCATGATTTTGGGTCGAGTTCAATGGAGATTTCTAAGCGTGATGATCCTTATCTTCGCTGAACTCCCAATAATTATACATGTAATATTCATGGCTTGTTAATATGTAATAATTATTATTTGTATTTTCCACAGGGGATTAAATACCTTACTTATTTGACTGGATATTTTTACTGGGAAACAATATCTCAAAATATTATACTTATAATATTATGTGTACAACGACACGACAAAAAAGACTGACATTACTAAATAAATATCATATAGATATTTTTTACACACACAAACTCCAATTGTTTTAAATCCCTTATCTTGGGATTGTTAATACACATGACAGAATATTGTACTTTTGGTCGAGGACATTTAAGTTTACAATTTGACTCTTGTTTGAACTTTTTACTAACTCGAACGTTCCAAATTATCGTAAGTATAATTCATAAACTTTGAACACTTGAACGTATCTCACACAGGGGATTATAACATTATCGGGAACATAGCTGTCAAAACAGTTTGCCACATTGTGGCAGGTTCACCCAACCAACTTTGCTTTTTGGAGGCAGCAAATATGT
>JAIUND010003430.1:0-15882 GCA_034699125.1 Gisinianus flammeolus
ATACAAGTTATTCCACAGCAGACTGCAAGGAAATCTCTGTGAAACGAATTTTACTCGACGCGTGTCGCTGTTAAATTCTGCTCCACATTCAAACACAAATAGCTTCTAAACTAGGTAGTCGCATCTGACTGGTTTTTGTAGCGACAACTCCATATATTATTATTATATATCATGCATCATTAATGTGATAGAGATAATATATACAAAACGGATAATATTAAATGATTCTTGATATATGACAATTAAATTCCGGACGTACATATACCATTTTAAAGTATATATAGAAATGTGTGTGTGGAGAGATTTTGATTCCGTCTGCTGAATTTGCGGTATACAAAAGAAACAAAGTTGAGAGGAAGGAAATATTGATTAATTTATATAGGATTCGTCAGGTTGATAAAATCACTCGATATATATATATAAATCACATTGCAATTAATTTTCAACGATAATAAAACAAAAAACTGATTCAAAATAGTCACACATTTTAAATTCAATATACAAATGCAGCTCAATTTGAGCTCATGCAAAATCCGAAATCTACAAAAAAAATCTTGTAAGCTGATTATGAAAAATTCGTGTGGACTTTCAAGAATGTCTCGCTCCGTTCGCGACTGCAATTTACCTAATTTTCTTTGCCAATTCTCAACCGTGTGTTTGAAAAGAAGCAGAGTTTCTTTAAGTAGAAAAAAATTCTCTATGTACGGCTATGTTTTAATATTCTTATTCAGCGAAAAATATTTTTAAAATAATGTTTCGAAGCAATTTTTTTACATTTAAATACAGTGTGGGCAAATTATTTGGGGACAGTTTCTTATGACAAAATTTACATATGGTCTTTTTACATGTGAGTACATATTAAGTTTAGTATGTATTCACATGTAAAACAAATTGTTTTACATGTGAATACATATGTGAGCCCATATGTATTCACATGTAAAAATACCATCGGTAAATTTTGTCATAAGAAACTGTCCCCAAATAATTTGCCCACACTGTATATGATAGAAAACATAAGCAATTTTCACACAATATTATATTGTAAAATTTTACTGTCGCATTTAAATGTCTACAAACTACATATAAGTACACTGAAATTACAAATGCCTGTGCGCATATGCAGATACAATATTTTACTAAATATACTGACTTAATTAAATTTTAAATTCTAACGTCTGAATTCATTTTACCTATATACCAATTTCCACAAGAAAAGTCTTAATTTTTGCGGCCCTCGTTATAAATTATGTGGCGATGAGTATATAAAAACTCAGCACGTTCTGCTTGACGAAATGAATGAAAACTCGGATTGCGACTGAAGGACATTTGAATGACATTTTCAATTCATTTCCTCTCTTCCCGCGCGACGACTTGACCCCGACCGCAATCGCCAACAGCTTATTTCTCACGTGACTCAAGTTTTGGGGGGATGGTATAAATCCCTTCTCGTACAAAATGGCGGTGAAGAAGACGAAGGTATGTAATATAGAATCTACATTGTAGATGGCGATCATGAAAATGGAGGCACATATTGCTATACCAAAACGGTGTCATGTCAAATGTTATAACACCTAATGTTATAAAATCAAATGTTATAATCCATGTGATATAAAGTCGAATGTTATAAAACAAATAAAATGAGGTAGGAGTCATTCCAAAAGCGCCCTACATTTTTTATATTTTTTACCCTACAAAGTTTAGCCCCTTAACTAATTCAAAAGTGCCCTATTTCGGGCAGTGTAGACAGTATTCCTCGAGTCGAGGACCTCGACTACCCTAATGAACACATTCAACCAATGTTAAATGAGTAAATGAGCTTTTGGTTTCGAATATTCATTCACTTGAAAATAGAAACTAAATTAAAATGCGATTCACATGTGGAATCCCTGCATTCTGCATCTCCATTACCATTTCAAGTGGAAATTCCCTTGACCTATATTTAAGAATGGAAAAAGGGAAAAGTGTCAACTGCGTGTGTGTGCGGATGTGTGTTGCAAAAGTCAAAAGGTTCTGTCCGTCCTTCGTGTTTTTTCTCTAATGTATACCTATATAGAACATTCCCTTTTCTTTTTCAGCGTCATTTCCCTCGTTCGACAAAAAAAGGGAGAGAGAAAAGAAGGCATTCTGACTTTTCCTTTGCAGTCTGTGTGCACACACACAGTTGCACACTTTGGATACAGGAAATTGGAAATCCGTATAGTTTAAAACTTGATTTAATTCACACCAACACATACTAATTAGTGATTAATTAAACTCTTCTGCCCCTGAACATAAAAACTCCACAAAAAAGTAGTTTTTCAACGACCGAAAGCGAGAGAAATCCTTGCATCATTTCGAAGGTATGTTGAGGGCTTTTCCATATATAAATAATCCATTTCATTTTATTTGTGAAAATTGTGAAGTTAAAATTATGGAAAGGTAATTATAAAAAAATCATTTAATATCGAAATGCAGATGTCAGATCACGAGGGGGGCGGAGGGAAATTACTACATGTCCGTTTCCATTTTAAAAACGCCCGTGACAAAGAAAAAAAACTAACAGTTTTATTACCATTTTCATATTTAAACATTTTTATGGAACATTTTATTTGTATATTAAAGGATAAAAAAATTCATTTAAAATTTACAAAAAAAATAATTTTTTTTTATAACATTCGACTGTTATAACATTTGACTTTTATAACATTTGACTTTATAACATGGGGATTTATAACAATTGACTGTTATAACAAAAGACTTTATAACATTTGACCGGACACGAAAACACCAACGAGCCAAACTCCAACACAACCTTTTTTAGCTACTCGCCGGCATTTATATGGAAAATCCTTTGCACATTCCTCCCCATATACTTTTAATCACCCAGAACATTCTTTTAAATGCTTATTAATTGCAAGCAGTAGGAAATCCAGGAGTTCGATTACAACTTCATAAGAAGGTATGCTTATTCTAGTAGACTAAAACAAAAAAATTTGAGCCTATATACAAGCCAACAAGTTTTCTCCTTAACTGACGCTTGGCAACGGATATTTTAGGGATAAAATTGAAGGAAATTATAGGGGTTTCAAACCTTGGCATTATTCGGCCCGTCCAACAATGAATGCACGTTTTTTTACAAATCGTTTGTACCCAAAATCTGTATGTAGAGACGTTTTTCAGCTGACCTTTGTTCCTAGTTGAAATGGGGCCAAAAAAATTAAATTTGTTCTCATTAAAAAACTGCGTAATGGCCGAATAGTGACAAAGAGCTCATAGCTCAACCAATGATCTGTCATTACATATTTGATTTCGTTTCGTGAAAACGGCTACAATGTTCATCAAGTGTGAAAAATTTCAATTCTCTACTATGTATAGGCATTACAAGTACCTATAGGTATACGTATAAATTATTCAATGCAGGTAGGAATTGCATCCAACTACAGACGGTACCAGACGAATTGCCCGCAACTTGGATTCCCTGGAGTCTACACTTTAGCCGGCTCCTACAAATCGTTTATTCAGCAGTATGCACCAAATGCTAAATTTTGCTGATGATTCCTATATGATGTATAACTTACATATGTAGTTTGAATTTTTGTGAATGATGAGGAAGATTTTGGACATTTTAGTTAGAGATGACTTATAACAATAAAAAATATTTCTTGTTTAGCAGCAGAATTTTTCAAGTCCTTTGTCTTTATTTATTTATTGAAAAGTGAATTAGTTTTGTGCAATAAAATTGAAGCGGCTCTTCGTCTTCCTTCAAACTTTCAAACTTGAACGTTTTCACTCAATAAAGAGTAAAAGCACATGTTTAACTTTCTCTTTGTGTTGCCACTGGCTGATTTCGTAATTCGTCCTTGTCAAATATTCAATTTCAAGCATTTTAAGACTTAATTTAAAATTAATTTGTTCCACATACACAACCTCGAACTCGAACCTTTAGCTATAGTCCTTTTTCAAACAAAGAATAAACTCAAACGGCGTTTAAACTAAACAAAAAGCCGCGGGGTAAAAAAAATGGCAAAGTTTAAATTGAATGCAAGACTTGGACGCCATTAGAAAATAATTTTTAAATCTCACTCTACAACACTTAGTGGTACATACTCCTGCACTGCGGTTTTCTGGAAATGAGTCAAGTGTTTTGTTGTGACTTTTTACTCATGACGCAATGGAAAGGAAATTCTAAACAAACGACTTTGAAACTCAAATTAATGAAGATTAAAAGATGATGCTGGTAAAATTAAAATGTCAATGATTGCTTTAAATCTCTCATCAATCTTCCATTCCGTCATCAATGCATTGCAATGCTGCCATCACAATCAAAATTCATAATCAATTTCCACGCCAACCTTCATTAATAAGCATTCTATACGCAGCAAACTTTAAACGCCTTCTCTCGTACATTTTGGCCACAAAAAACAAAGTACTTGACTTCCACACACGGGAATTTCCATAATCCACATTGCTTTTACACTGTAAATGTACATTCAAAACGTGTGGCTGACAGCACAATTAAAATGGACAACCAAAACCAAAACCAAACTGATGCTATTTGAGAGCTCAAGTACATTTCTAATGAAAAAATACAGGATCAATTAAAATGTGATTACTAAACACTTGAGCGATCATTGCTCAATCTGCTCCTGAACTGAAACTGATTGTAAACCCACTTGAAATCCCCTACAAAACCCGGACGCAAATTCAATTACGCCATCAATTCGTGACTTCATAGAAAAGAGGACCTCACAGACTGACGAGAACTCCAACTTTTCCCATTAATATATACGACATTAATTGTCTCTCTCTCGCTCTCTCTTACTTTGCCTGCTGTTTGCAATTTGTAACCATGAAGACTTCCATTGCAATTTGTTTTCTATTCCTCGCCACGTCCACTCTGGCTTTCAACAGTAAGTTAACTAATAAATACAGAATTTCCTCAATAATTGCACTTTAAAATGTAAATGATTTACCTGTGGTAAATCCTCATTTTAAATTCTCGTTTCTTTTGTCTTTTCAGATGGACGATTGAAATCTCT
Organism: Gisinianus flammeolus; assembly: GCA_034699125.1. Taxonomy (NCBI): domain Eukaryota; kingdom Metazoa; phylum Arthropoda; class Collembola; order Symphypleona; family Katiannidae; genus Gisinianus; species Gisinianus flammeolus. The sequence continues at coordinate 5,019 of JAIUND010003430.1, forward strand.
CACTACATTGGCCGAAAATGATCGAGTTTACACTGGTAAAATGAGAATTTTTCATATTTTCTCAGATATTTTCAAGACGTCTCTTAAAAATTCCATTAGATACAGAACTGAAAGCAATATGTAAAATGTAAAACCCGGGCATTTTTGCCCACCATTTCATGCAGATTGTGGAGGAGTCGTTACGATCTTAGCAAATGAGACGAGCGTCATCAGCTACAAGGAAAACGTGACTTTGGTGAGTGAGGAGCGATGTGTGTGGTCTTTTGTCCCAGAGGACGGCGTCAGTCTCTCGGAAATAGTGATGACGGTTGAGGTGAATGGATTCACAAGTCAAGAGTTCACTTCCGGTTTCATTTTCTACTCCTGGACGGATCGTGGTCTTTTCGACGGGGAGTACATGTAAGAAAATGCTATAAGATTCTATAAGATTTGACGAAGGGTTTTCAGCTTTAATTTCCCGGCTGTTTTTTTAATAAGCTTTTGATATTTGACCTTTGAACTTTGACCTTTGACTTTTGACCTTTGACTTTACACAGATGGGTCGCACGACCTGGCGCAAAGCACACTTATCAAACATCTCAAGGCTTCCTCTCCTTCTCATCCGATTTCTCACTGAGCCCAACAGGTCAAGGGTTCAGATTGTCCTTCACCGGCGTCGCGTCGGAAGGCGCCTCCAAAGTGGACCATCGTCAAGTCCTGAGCTTCTCCAAACTGAACGGAAATGAAAATGGTGCTTGTGAAGGAAGTGAAATTGTGGAAGAGACCATTACAATTTCCTATCCTGAATTCCCCGCCATTTCCTACCCAAATAATGACAAGTTCGCCGTGGTCTTGCCAAGAATGACCCGAAAAAGCGTCGTCAACTCATTGAAATTTGACTATTTGCAAAGCGAGCTTGGTCTGGACATTGTGGAAGTCGTGTCCCTTCGACCCTTTGAATATCGTGATGAAACTCACTACAGACAAGACCTGTACGTTTCTTTATACTTTTTACTTTGTACCTTAAAGTACTTGTATTTATATATTCGACTTCATTCACGACATGTTTTATGTCGTGAACTTGAACTTAATGTATACATTTGATCTGAATTTAGACTCTCTGGAGATCACAGTGCCGGCACGAATTTCACCACCAGCTACGAATCCCGAATCGTTCTTTTTAGTAGTGATAATTCCGGGGTCGGGCGAGGATTTCAACTTCAATACACTGGATATCGTTCCTAAATGTATGTACAAAAATATAACATTGGGATTTTCCCCATGAAATTTCATCTCAATTTCCAAAAACTGAAAACCTTTTCAATTCTCTCATTTCTTCACAATTATTTTATTATGAAAGTATTTTAAAACATCTCGTCATTTTGAATAAATCCCAAGAATTTCCTCTTTTTTTTAGACACAGTCGAATTGTACACATTTTCATTTGCATTGAAATCCGAACGAATTCATCTGCCCATAGCAAATGACATCAGAAACTGTTATTTTATGGCACTCTTCCCCTTATGCAAAGTAATGAACGGCGTCGAAGTGCCACATTTAATTATGCATTTACTATTTGCGCAAGTGTCATTTTTCTTAATTTTTCTTAATTTCAAAACAGAGTACTTAATTTATAAGGCACACGTGTAAAAACCCTAGAAAATGCGCGCATGATGTGAATCAATTGAAATTCATTAGGTTTGAATTTGATATTAAATGGAAAAGATTTGACTCGGTGTCATTTAAAGATTCAATATGTGTTTTTGTGATTGCTGTGAGCGTCCACAAGAAATCCAAGTCGGAAATCTTCATTTTCTTATCGCAAAAACGTATCATATTTCCTTATCTATATTTCAAGTACATGCAATGTATGTACAATTCCAATACACAACGGAGATCTCATTGTCAGTTGTTTTTTTCTTGTTATCTCAATAATAGTTGAGTCATCGCTCATTCGCCTTTAAATCGCATTTCTTTCTCCGTCTTTGTACAAAAGAAATGTTTCATTTCACAATTTACTTGCTCACGAGTTCCCGTCCACTTTAATTCATTCCTTCTTTCCCTTTCAAGTTGGAACTTTTTACATGTATTTTCTAGAATTACCGATCATTTAACTTATTTCCTTCTATTTCCTCTCATTTCCATACATTTTCCACCACGTTTTCATCAGTTTGCTTCATTCGGTTCTTTTTTCATTATAAAATGATGAGCAGCATGAGAACAAGAGTCAAAAGCCTTGAGCTCTCTCAGTCGCAATCAGGTGAGCACAAGGAAATTGGAACTTGAATTCCCTTCCTTTGATATTGAATCTCATCTACAATTTTAGGTGCTGTGTGAAATTTTGAATTTTATATATAGAAGGGACTTTGACTTTGAGTCCGTCTGATTTCGTCCATGGAACGATAGAAAGGCCGAAAGTCCACTGGCGGGATGTGAATGTAGATGAGGAGACAAAAGAAGGGATTCAATTTCTATTGGTGGATCCGGTTTTGTTCCACCATCGCAAGCGCAAGCGCACCACTGAGAATCCAAAGGTAAAAGCAATCCTTTTGTTTAGGGTACTGTTGGATTTATTTTGATTTTTGAGCTTCATCTCATGTCACCTTTCATTTCAATTTCAATCAAATAATCAATTGTTTTAGATATATAGTTTTAGAAAATGAACGGTTCAAAATTCCGAAATTTTATTTGAATGTTGATTGTTTTGATGTTTGATTTTTTGGCAGTCTGTCCGAGGTTCAAAAGTGGAGACCATTCAGGCGGCGGTGACCGAGCTTCACTCGATTCACGGTCAGGAAGGGAAGATACTAACGTTTTTCCGGACGACCATGGACCAGCTCATGTGCATTTGGCGTTTGAAATCCCTATTCCATGCAGCAACAGCCCGAGCGCCATCTATCATCTGTATTGATCAAATTGAAATCATGGCAAAAGTCTCGACTCTTCGAGCAGAGTTCAGGATTCTCATGGACCATGTCAAGGGCGTGACGGTTGTGGGCATTTCCAGTTCACCACGGGATTTGGAGGCCTTCAAGTCCCTGGGTGGATTCCATCATTTTTATTTCCTTCCAATCCCCACCAGCCACAGGGGAACAACTAATCGACGGAAGCAACTCTCATTGTTCTTGAGTCGTTGCTCCGTGGAGTCTAGAAAGTTTTTCGAGCAATTGGAAAACGACTCCGAGTTTTCGCCTGATGAGAGGAAGAAGGATCCAAAGAATCCCTGTGCGTGTCTTTTGATATAAGGAAATGGAATATGGATGACAGTTTTGACAGTTTGAAATTGTGAAAGGAGAAGAATTTTCAAGGGGGGAAACCGAATTGAATTTATTTGGATTTTTATACTATCGCTTAGAATTTCGTACTTAGGTTTAGATGGGACGTTTCAAATTTCAAACTACAAGGGGAAAATCCCACGTTTACCAAAAATCCATTCCGCATGCGTACAAAAATATAAGAAAATAAATTATCATTTCCATTTCCATGTACAAATACACAAAAAACACCACATATCCATTTTGTTTTACTTTACACAAGTGTATTAGAGTAATGAACTCAAAAACCAAATATGAATAATCAACGGCTGTAAGTAAAAAGGGGAATGGTTGTAACCTGTGAACAGGAGTCTGTGCTTAGCTGAAACCAAAACAAGTAAATGGCGTGGAACTGATACAAACTCAAATGTTTTTAAACTGCATTAAAAGAAAACGTCTCATTCCAGCCCAGTGGAGCTTGCTTGAGTCAGTAAATGCTAGTATTTACATTGAACTTTATTTTATTGTCCACGAATGAGGGATTCAAAATTAGCCCTTTCTCGTGCAAAACGCCTATTTAAATTTGCAAAATATTTCGGATATGTTACAGAAGCCATTAGAGGAGAGGGGCAAAAATCAGTCACTCACATTTTGTAAAATTGGGAGAAAACGGAAAATCAGAAAAAGTTGAGGCTGATATCAATCGAAAGCGGATGACAAAACCTTTATTTCGTAGAATTGGTTCTTTGTCTCAACTTAACTACAATACATTTATCTGTTATGACCTCTTGAAGAATCGGTCGAAAAAGGATACGCGGGGGAAAATTCAGTCACATCGTAAAAATTGGGCAAATTGTTGGGGTAAACAATTGATGATTTTTTAGGAAGGACTCTGATTCTATATAATAAAGGATTAAGAAAGCTTTGTGGTCAAAGTCCGTCAAAGTCAATGTATACCTATATAAAGAAGAAATATGATTTTCAGAAGCGGCTTCAAAATTCCCACTGGTGAAACACTGTGTTTTCAATGTACTTTTTGTCCCTAAAGTTTGGGCCCCCCACACACCCACGAGTTGACCCCACCCATTAAATTGTATTTGATATTCGTCTCTACTATAGCTGAATCTCAGGTCCAAAAAACATGTGGACCTCATTCGTCTATCCTCCCTGGTTTATCTGTAGTTGCTATTCAACTTCTCCGGAGTGACTGACTTTTGCCCCGCTCTCCTCCACTGCAGAATCAACCTTACACTATGGCACAAAAAATGTAAACATTTTGTTTAGGCGGCTTCAAAGTCAAACAAATAGAAAAAGGACAATCAGATTTTCAATTGGCAAGTCTGGAATCATAATGATGTGCACAGTTATTTTCATAGGATATTTTAACATGTTAACTGTGTACCAGTGAGTGGTACGCAGCCCTTTTTACTGGTACGCAGCCTTTTTTACTGGTACCCAGTCAAGTGCCCTTTTTCAGACTATTTCAAAGAATCTTTGAATTTTCAGACTACTTCAAAGAATCTTTGAATTTTCAGACTATTTCAAAGAATCTTTGAATTTTCAGACCATTTCAAAGAATCTTTGAATTTTTTGAAAGATTGAGCATCAAAAATGTCCTTTTTGAAAACATTGGTACACAGTGATTTTACCCCTAAAATATCCTCTGGTTATTTTTGTGTACGAATCTCAATCGTCAATTGGGTTTCCCTGTGAGATTTTCCACACTGTGAGAAACCTCTCATGCCACACGAAAACTTGCATTAGAAGTTTTTTCTGCCAGCTGTTTATAATTGTACTATACAATTGTACATATATAGTATAGGTGTAGGTAATTATATGTGGGTATCCACATCCTCACACGAATTCTCTCGCTCTTTTTCTCTCTCTCTTTCTGTCACTTGCTTAAAGCTCTGGAAAAATTCAGCATGGGCAAAACTTCCAACGCACATTTACAACAGTCGTAATTCCAAATTCCATGAAGTTCGAATGTCTTGTTAATTATTGAGATTGCACAGATAAAATGTGTTTACATAAAGAACAACAGCTTAACTGTCCAATTTCATAACAAAACCCCGTTCTAGGTGTAGAATTCAATAATATATTCATGCAAATGAAACTACTAGGTACATATTTGCAAATTGCAATTTTTGCCCTGCTGTTTTCCAAATTTTTTACTTAAAGGTCGCGGTCGTTTAAAACAGTTCATTGTCTTCGGAAATCCATTGTACAATAAAAACTAGTGGACTTTCTATGTATACCCTAATTCAACATAAAGATAGATTTTTCGTTTGAATTTTAAAAGGGAATTAATTAACAAAAAGAAGCATGCAATTGAATATTAAATTGAAACGCGGATTTTTTATCCTGTGCAGCAGCGTTCACCTCATTTTCCATCATTCATCATTATAAATTGCATGTGGTTCATGGTTTGTTACACTTCGATTAATAGCTTCAACCCATTCTCTTTCTCCATATCGTCAAGTTTTTCGAGTTAAATCATCATCACGTTGTTAAAAAAAACTGGGTCAGACCCAGAAAAGTTTGTTAAAGAGAAGAAAAAATCGAGTGGTAGTGAAAGTGAGTCAAGTTCCGAAATTAGATTTCTCCATATATACTGAAGATCATTTCACACAGTTCAAGCTATAGAAAATCTGTGTGTCAGTTTGAGCTTTACGTTGGCGTTCACTATATAGTTTAATATATACTTAGTACCTTGAGCTTCAAGTTTGTTTAGATCTCTGTATACGTTCGCTTCGTTTAGTTTGAGTGTGTTTGTGTTTTTGTGTGTGGGTGGATTTTTATTGAGTGCATTTCTCGTTCATTCTATAAGTATATTCTTTCATGTGGCAATATATCGCTTGCCAAATCTCTCTCTCGCTCTCTATTTTTCTCGCTGCCTACGAGTTTTCCCGAATAAATATAACGAACGGACGAGTCAATACAAACTATTTGCAATCGTTCCCCCATTCAGATTCACAGATTCAGTTACAAATTGAAAGTGGAGCAACTAATATATACAAAGACTCGAGTGAAGATTTCTCACAGAATAAATCTGAAGAGTTCAAAAAACGTATGGAAATTCGTATATTTTAATCTGCATAACTTTAACAGGTGCGTTTTGCAACATTTCTTAAATATCTTTGTGCATTCCACATTTTCTTTATTTTGACAAGTTTCAACGCCGTTTGCTTATTTTTAACCCAGAGTACCTAGTACATATATAGAAGTTCTCATAACGTCTTGACCCTTTTGCCGGCTAAAAATCAATTTGCGAAACGGAAATACAATTTTGATTTTTGTAATAGAGAAAATTTTTGTGTTTTTGACCTTTTTTCTTGTATAGAGTGTGAAAAATGGGTGAAAGTGGAATCAAGGACGAGTTTATGCGGGAATTTGAGAAGAAATCTCGGGAACTTCCAGAAGATTGTTACATCAGTAAGATTGAATCCAAAGAGGATGCTGGATCACCCACCTCTGGCTCTGTTTACACAGGTAAAACTCATTCCCCGTCGCTTTTCATATTGATTTACATTACATTGTACGATATATTCCTCGGAGAATCTCATTGAGAAATGAATGTTAAAATCCCAGATTTAAATGTCGATAATCGATAATGAATGTGATTCTTGTGGGATATTTTAGAGACAATTCCCGTCGGCACAGACATCAGACCAGAGAACATTAAAATCAGTTTGAAAGGACGAATCGTCACATTAGAAGTAAAAAAAGATGGAGATGGAATTACGACCACTGGAAGTGAATACGGCCGGATGTTTACTCTCCCCAAAACAGTGGATGCCAATCAATTAGCTAGCGCAATTACCGAGGAGGGAGATTTAAAAATCACGGCCCCTTACATTTAATTCAATGCACAAATCACAAATCCTGAAACCCACATTTTCCCATTTATTTACATGCTTCCGAAAAGTTCCTCATACGCTTCATAACAATTCAAAAGATCCCACAAAATACAATATGTATTTTGAACATGAGCAAATGCAACCACAATTTTTATTGCCAGTACTTTTGAGCTTTTGAAAAAACCATGACAAAGATTTATTTAAATATATAAACTCATCGGAGTTGCCTATTTTTAAATGGAAATAAACGTATATACATGTGCGAAAATCGCTTTTTCAGACAAAAATTCAAAATTCAAAGTTTGAGCTCATATTTAAATATTTTACACTTTTTCACATTTTCACTCTTACTTTTTCACATAAAATTTTCACAGTCCACTTCAGAAGCTCATATAGATTTTTTTTAGTCTCCCTCCAAACCATTTAATAATTTAATTTAATATCTCGAATGTCCTCCTGGATTTTCATGAGCATTTCTGTATTCTCCATTTTAAATTGAGCCATTTCTTTATTCAGAAACTTCAATTGTCTATCCACTCGCTGTAGCGTGAGCGTCTGACTTTGCATCAAAATTTCCTCTGGTTTTTTCTCCGCCTTTTCCAATGCTCCAACAATCTGAATTGGGATTTGAATTTCCTTTGATCTCAATCTCAAAGAGCTCTCAATTTCAGTCTCATTTGGATGATGGTCACCAACCGGGAAATATTCCTGCATTAAGTCCTCATAAATTAATCGATCCTTCTCAAGGAAGACGCACAAAACAATCCGGTCAATCTGAAATAGGTAATACGAAATACAAAATACCAAAAAAACAAAACTAATTAAATTCCACGCATTCCTTCAACTCTCGCTCTTCAAAACCTCTCAGAAAACCGAAATTTTACCTGTTCCCCGAATTTCTCCAGGAAATCTCGAATTTCCCCTAATGCAATTCCCGCCGCATCTTTATTTGGGTAACCTTTTGCCCCTGTGGAAATGCACGGAAATGCCTGAGAGAAATTCCACAGAAAAATGAAAACTCATTAGAAAATTCTCGTGTATAAGATAAAAACAAAATTACTTGCAATTCGTAGGACTTTTGACATTTGGCTCACAATGGATTCAAATTGATTTTCCACGCACAATCTCAATGCGTTTTGATAGCACCTGGAGAGAGTTATGGAATGTTTTTCCTCCCAAGCCAACGGACCCACAGTGTGAATTATATCTACAAGCAAGTAATACGTAGAAATTAAAGTCAGTTTCCCTAAAACAATGTCAGACAAACGGGGAAATAATTGATTTTCAGGATCAATTAAAAACGTACGACTTGCGGGTAAATTGAAGCCTCTTGTAATGACGGCGTCTCCAGGTAAACAATTTGAATGGGAGTGTTTCACATTTTTCTCCAAGGCAGAGCCGGCTGCTCTACAAATCGAACCCGTCACTATATATACAAAAAGAACCACATAATAAACTAAACACAATGCTCTGCGGATTCTGGATTTAATTTTGTATGTGCACAGGTGTCTTTAATGTAATTAATTAATTTTATAAATAAATCCCACCTCCATCCGACCCCACCAGAAAATTATTCGTAGAATTCACCACGGCATCTACTTTCAATGCTGTGATGTCCCCACTATAAAGGGAAATTTTATTGTTGAGAGTCCGATTCAGTCTGTTCAGGGTCTTGTCCAGGATTTTCCCTGTGAACTCAATCACAATTCAATAATTTATGGTAAATAATTCCTTGTTAATTACTAATTAGAATTAGACTTAGAATGAGAAGCATTGGAAGAATGGGGAATTCTTGTAAAATTTACCATTATTCAAAATGCTGTCACGGAAATACTCCGGCCAAGTTTTAATCGTTCCCAAACTCACAACAGCTCCTTCATATTGAAATTGAGTTGCGTCCACTTGATTTTCCATTGTAGAAAAGTTCATTTACTATATATAAAGTGCAGAAAAATCGAGAGCCACACAAACACATTTCACATTCACAGACTGTGTGAATTTTACACAATGACGGCCGACTATACCAATTAATGATTCAGTGTGAATTGGAAATATATAAGGATGCAAATGATCTCAACATTCATTTCATATATGTGTACATTTTCGTTTACATTCAATTCCTTTTGCTTGTAAGTAATGTAAATTAAAAGGGAATTGTTGTGTGTGAATGTGTGGGTGTCTGTCTGTCTGTCTGTATGTGTTTCAGAGACTTTTTTCATGGGTACTCGCTATATACTCACATTCTGTGCATTTCGCATTGGCAAAATCAAAGCAAAGGATAAAAAACATTGCGAGCGTGAGTCAGCAACGAAAATAGGTGGTATATATACATTGCATCACGACAAGCAGAGAAAAACACTCATTCACACACTTTGCACTGACACATACAGTTGTGATTGTGAGCGTGCGTTCAAAGTGCCAGCTAACTTGTCCTATAGTTTTGTATTGACCCTTATAGCATTGATTGTAGGCGGAAATGTGAATGGTAATATGCTGTGCTCTGCCGCAAACTGTGACTCTCTTCTCTATGTGTTGTTTGTCTATATGTAGTTGCTGTGTGAGTGTGAGTTAACTTGCTCATTCCTCAGCACAAACGTTGAACGTTGTGTCATGTGTCATCCACAGGTTTTTTGCTCTTTTTGATTTGATATTATTGATTTTGATATCCATTTGTAGGGAAATACATAAGGCTTTATTAGAAAATAAATCGGATGCTATGTGTTGAATTGTAGGTACTGCCAATCGTCATATCCATGTTTAAAGTGAAATGACAAACCTCTACAAATCCTGTGCTGAGAATGCGAAATCAATGGAAAACTATATGCTTATTACTTTACTATTACGTTATTTGACTAACACCAAATGTCCAAAATCTGAATAGCAAATACAATGATTTCCCATGAAAAACACTAAGTGGTGTCAAAGTTGCACAAAAGCTTGAAGTCCCTACAATTAATTAAAATGTGAGCATGGCTCAATGCTCAATCAGTTTGCGAACGGACATTTTAATTTGTTAGTTATTTCTGTGCATAGCAGTTTCCTTCACTGATATTTGACAAAAATCCATTGTGAGAATTAAATTGACAATCAACTGTTTCTGAAAGCGACACACAATTTAATGACTAAAGAAAAATTCTAAAGCGGACATAAAATTTAAGAGTTTCTACTCAAGAATGTTAAAAAGCTAAGACATTTTAATAGAATGAAAGTAAAACCTAAAACATCCCTCAATCGAAATCACACAGATTTTAAAGTCAATTAATTGAGCAAAATCTGCTCGTAGGGAATGTGAAATGCTGAAATGTGTAGTGAGCCAGGGAATTCTCTTTGGTTGACGTAAATATAAGTTTATTCAAAATTCTTTTACTGCAGTTCGACGCCGTTTAAATTAGAAATAATATGGGAACACGTGAAGATCGTAGCCGCGGCATGCAGAACATCCTGAGAATTATAGCTGCACTTTTCTATTAGTTTTTCCATTTTTTGCACTGACTCAAGTGCGATTATCAATTGACTGTGGCCATATTTTCCAAACGCAACCATCCCCGATGATATCCAAATAAAAAACAAAAACAAAAACAAATGCTAATTGCAATGACAATGGATAAACGGATTGTTTTGACTTCCATCGGCTATAAAAGGAGCGGAAAATCCCATTTCATTTCACATCAACACCAGGCATGAGCGATTTCCAATTTTCTCATCCCAATCCCATCCCATCCCACGAAACAGAATGATATCCCATCCCATCCCATACCGGTCGGTTTTCAA
>JAIUND010003431.1:0-15881 GCA_034699125.1 Gisinianus flammeolus
AGACCCAGTTTATCTGCACACAGTCGTCATCTAATCAAGGAGTTCTTGGACAATAGCGGATTCACTGACAATTTCCGAATGACCACTTCCTTCATGTCCGGCACATGTAAAAACCGATTGTGAACGAACATGGAACATGGAACGGAATCAGAAACACACACTAAAATCTCTCTCGGCTCACACAAAATTCTGTCTCGAATCCAATATATTTGTATGAAAATGAGCTTGTAAATATCGAAATACAAAATGCACATTATTTTGAAAAAAAAAAAATGGTTCTTGTTTTAGTATTTTTTTTTGTTTTTACGTCGTCGTCTGTCTCCGTTTTCACTCACAAATCCCTGCCGTCATTTCATTTCCCTCATTTCCACTTCCCCTTCAACTTGTCTTATGTATTTGGTCTAGTAAAACAAGACAAAAAAACACACAGGAAGATGGAGAGAACATCCCCCCTTGTTTTTATACATGCCAGTTCACAATTCACCATTTACAATTTACAATTTACATTTACATGTGTCAAATAAAACAGACCAACCTTGACAAATCCAAATTTCAAATCCCAAATATCCAAATAAAATAAAAAAGGCGGAAAAGGAATCATCATCATCATCCGACTGCTGATTCTGATTCTGCTGTTTCCCATCCTCTTTTTTTTGTGTTTATAAAATACAAATGGGGGGGGGGGGGGATTTAACTATTTAAGTAGTGGAACGGAACTAAAAACCCGGAACAGACTCTGGGATCAAAAAAAAAAAAAACAGAAAACAGCAAAGAGAAAAGAGAAAGTAAAAGTAACAACAACTGAATGTGATTTGAATTACTCGGCTGGAGAGAGAGAGAGAGAGAGAGAGAGAGAGAGCAAAAGTTCAAAGTTCCACTTCATAACGTACCATTGAAAATGAAAAGGAAAGGGAAGAAGAACAAAAATGCGATTAGCTTCCATATACATATCATATATATGGATATGGAATGGACCATTTGGAATAATACAAGAGAGAAAGAGAGAGAGAGAGAAAAATAGAGATGGGATGGGAATAAAGCGGAAACTTACAACCACTCGGCCACCAAAGCACCATCCAACATTCTAACATCTAATCCGTTGTTTTTCCAGGAAAAAAAAAATCCCGGATGTTCTCTCTCTCTTTATCTCCTTCTCTCTCTCTTCGTTTCTCTGTCTGTGTACTCGACTTTTTTATTTGCTGCAATGACTCCCTCGAGATATAATATAGGGAATCTCAATGTTTGGCCAATTTTTTCCTTTCCCATTTTCCTTTTTTTTACTTTTCCTTTTCCTTCTTCGTCTTCATCCTAGACAAAAAAGGAGAGAGCGAGAGAGAGAGAGAATCTCCAAATTATGCATTTAAATGCGACGACTACCTTTCCTTTTTCACAACCGAAAAAATAGGAAAGGGAAAACAAGGGAAGGAGAAGGGATTCAGTTTTTTTTTTTATATTTTAATATGTAATATCCAAGTCTAGAGTCTGGATTTCCCTCTGGCTGTTTCTTGTTTTTTTTCCTGTCTCTATCTCTCTCTGTCTCTCTCGCTCTCTCCCTTGTCTGTGTTCTCTATAGATAGTTCTCGTGTACTTGAAGTCTTGTGTAATATCCAAATACAAATACAAATACAAATTCAAATGAAGCCTCGTTTCTCGTCTCGTTTCCTTTTGTATAGATATATAATATAGGTATGTGTGTTTTTTGTTTGTCGTGTATCGTGTAGCGTGTAGTTTTGTGTGTTGAACATGGCTGTAACTTTTATTTACTTAGCCCCGTGATTTAACCTCGAATCAGAGTATCATCAAAAATAATCCCTTGCTCCCTCCCTTTTTTTCCCCCTTTTCACTTTTCACTTTCACGTATGGCTATACTTTTTTTTTTTTTTTTACATAGAGATACTTTGAGTTGTTTTCATGGAGAGCTTTCCGCTCTCAAATCTTTATCTTCAGTAATGTAGTTAGTTTTTGAGTTTTCTTTTGGAGTCTGTATACATATATCTGTATAAAGGGGAAAATGTTAAAAGCCTGGAGGTTTCCTCAACATATACGCAGAACACACAAGCTTCCGCTTCATCTTCTAAAATTCAACTTCATATCACATTACATGAAAATTTTAACTCGACAGCAGCAGCAAAACAACAGAAAAACAACAACAGAAAAATCACATTTGCTTCATAGTTTGTATTTTAAAGAATAAATACAGATAGAAAATGAGACGAGGAAGAAAATGAAAAGAACAATTCCTCGAGTATTATTATTCTCCTTCCATTTTTTTTAATAATAAAATCCCCCGTTTCCCCCCCACCTCCCTCCCCCCCCCAATTTTTTTACGTGAATATAATATAATATTATCAATATCAATATGAACATTGCATTTACCTTTTCTCCTTGAATTATTTTCCCAATGTCCTCAATTTCCCCAATTTCCGTCTTTATAGACGTATAAATACGATAAATATTCAATATTGGAGTCGTCCATAGAATAACGAGTCGAATAGGACTTTTCACTTTTTCTGCATAGAAAAACATGGGCTATTTTATGCAAAAAGTACAAGTGTGTCAAAAAAAATTCAAATATTTTTAATCAATTTACAAAGTTTAGTTAAATTCAAACAAAATATATGATGATTTCTTTCCCGTTGATTTTTGAATTACAAAATCATCGAGAAACGCCGTGGGCGCCAAAGCGGCCATAAAGGAAAACTCAAATATCTCAACTTCTATATAGACAGTCGTATTCGACCCGTTTTCCTATGAACGACTCCAACTCTCTCATTCTGAAATCTTTTAGAGGAAAATGTGATTTTTATTTTATTTTATTGCGCAACTTGAACGCCGCTCGTTTAGTCAACTTGTTGTGACTACATTCACGGCATAACATTTAGTTTCAAATGTTTCGATTTTGTTGAACAAAGTCTTGAGTCTCGAACAGATTTTGAATTGTTTAATAAAGAGAGAGAGAGAGAGAGAGAGCTATGAAATCGTTCTTGCAGAGCAAGTCAGAAGTCAGCTGTTTGTACTTGCTCCAAAGGATACGGAATGATTTTCACTCCCAAAAACCCTGGACACCGAAAACCCTGAAAACCAAGAGAACCGAGAGAAATGAATTGGATTTTGCGAAACGGAAACTTTGGTGATAACGGATAACCTGTTCTGGTTTTCCTTCTCATAACCAAACCAAACGAAAACAAACCAAACCACCCACCACTACTCTGTTTCTTCGGCTGTGAGTGAGTCTGGCCAGTTTACACGAGTCAACAACTCAGAATCAGAATCAAAATCAGAATATGCAAAGACCAGTTGGGAATATGTTTGTTTGTTTGTTTGTTTGTTTGTTTGGTTGGTTGGTTGGTTGGTGTTTGGTTTTGTATCGTGATTGTGATTGGGTTTACCCAAAAACCCCCAAAAACCTCACATTCCCCTTCATCGTCATTGTCATTATTTTGAATTGTCCACCTTTTAATAGTTCCTTTTCCTTTTCCCGGCTTTCCCTCAAGAACTCAAGACTAAAAATCTCTCGGAATCTCCGAATGAAATTCCCACACACAGCAAAAGTCGAAAGTATAAGTAAAAAAAAAAAGGCCGTTTCGTTACACATTGAGTTCCGTTTCTTACACTTTCTTGCTGAGAATTCAGAATTCCTCGTTTGTTTTGATTGTTCCTTGTCATTGTGATTATGATTATTGTAACTCCAAAATCTAAACTATCACAATGCAAACATTCCTCAAAACTTCCCCAAAATGACATGCTCTCAAAAGCTGTGATTTCAATTTATTATTATGTGTGTGTGTGGCTTCAAAAAAAAAAAATTCAAATGAGCGTGATTTGGGATTTTCAATTCATTATCTGCACACACATGGAATATAATGAAATAAAATACATATCGTCTGTTAAGTTCACAAACAAACTATAATTATTTTCCTTAATTTCGTTGAGCTGCTCCAAAGGTCAAAGGGCTCAAGATGGAGCTGTGGATCCTGCGACATTATTCTCGGCCATGACCTTTTCCGTCATCCTGAATTTTGTCAGAATTTAACCCACAAAGACGGGCGCAGTCGTCGCATTTCCGCAAATTAAGGAAAATCTTTATAGTTCGTTTGTGAACTTAACAGACGATATATGATTTTGGATTTAAAGATTAAATAATATAAATGAAAAAACAAAAACAAAAACAAAAAAACAAATGGAAACTTTCGAATTCCTCTTACTCTTTCGCGGAAAAATCCTAGAGAGATTCCAAAAGGATTAAGAATTGCATTTCCATATGTGTTTCGCTCTCTGGATTCTGGTTGTTTAGTAGATATCAGCAGAATATTCATGTGAAAATACGATACATATGTTCAAATGTGTTCGTGTATAGACTTGAATTTTGAATTAAACTCTTAAAGTTTCGAGTGTAGAGAATTTTGTTTGACTAATACATATTTCCGTGACTATTCCTTCCGAGAGAGTTTGCTTGGAGTTTTACACAGCTTGTGAGTATCAAAGTTTAAGTAGGGAAAGAGAGACGGAGAAAGAAAGAGAATGAGAGGAAGAGAGAGAAAAGAGAAAGAGAGAGATTGAAATCCGAGCCACAATTCTCCCCGGGTATATCTGTAGAACAGAAAACATGTAAGGAGAAAAAAAGTGGAGGGAAAAAGCAGAGGAAATTATGTGGAGCAAGTAAATGTAAATACAAAAAACAACAAACACACACAGACCCTGATGAAAATGAAATGGATTTGAATATTTGACTGGGGAAATGGTGGAATGTGAAATGTGAAATGTGTGGCTGTTCATGGGTTAAACAGACTAAATTAAAACGAGCCCAAAAATGTAGAGGAAAGCCAACAAAGACAAAAAAAAAAAATGTTTTATTAAAAATACCCAACACAAATGACGCACACACAATCAAATGTGTGTTTTAAAACCCAACAAAAGTAAATTAAACTCGTTTTTTTTCTCCTCAATTCATTCCCCCAACGTCCAACTCAAAAGCAACACACAACAAAGTTCCTTATGAATTTCTAAAACAAAAATACCTTTATTATCCTGTACTTTGGCTCTTCCTCGGCTTTTTTTTTTGCTCAGGATTTCCCATAAAAAAAAGTATGGGAACGGCGTCAAAGTACAGCGAGAGCAAGAGCAACAAAAGCAAAACAAAATCGTTACTTAATTTCAAATTTTCCAATTTTTAATGGAAAATTAAAAGACGGTTTTTCGGATTTTCGGACTTTCCCATGGCTTCACCGTCGTTTTCTGACTGATGAAATCCGCTGCCGTTTCCCCCATTTCTTTTTTGCACTTGCTCCACGTGTTGTTTTTTTTCTCTCCTCCGCGGTGTTGGATGTTCAATTTTGTTGGGGTTGTCGAGGAATAATGATTTGTGATTTGTTTTTTTCCTTCTGTTTGGTTCATTCCAATTTGGCCTTTTCCCTTTTGTCTTTGTCATTGTTCAGTCTCTGATTTCTCGCTGACTGTGTGAAAGCGGATCTGAAGGATTCTCAATGAAAATGAACAAGTTGCGGGGTTTTATTCCTCCCCAATTTTCTCCTTCTTCTTCTTCATGTTCTTATCAACTCCCAACTTCCCACTTTGTCTTCTCTTGTCTGTCTCGTCCGCTTTTTCTCTCTCTCTCTCTCACTTCCACTTTCACCCAACTTTTAATTAAATATTTCCAACTGGAGAGAGAGAGAGAGAGAGAGAGTGTGAGAGGAAACAAGGGATAAATCATGGAGAATTTCACATCGCATCGCATCGCCACCAAACAGCTCAAGAATTCTATATCCAGCTGTGGATTTGAAGGAAATAATTCAAGAAATTTCGAACTGGGAAGAAAATCAATTTTAATTTTAATTATATTATATGTATTACATTTTTTATGATAAATACGTAAATACGTAAATATCCATGT
Source organism: Gisinianus flammeolus (assembly GCA_034699125.1). Taxonomy (NCBI): domain Eukaryota; kingdom Metazoa; phylum Arthropoda; class Collembola; order Symphypleona; family Katiannidae; genus Gisinianus; species Gisinianus flammeolus. The sequence continues at coordinate 5,891 of JAIUND010003431.1, forward strand.
CAATTCAGTTTTGTTTTTCGGGGTGGGGGGGGGGGGGGGGGGGGGTGGGGTGGAATTTTTGGCGGGTTTGTGTTTGAGCTAAGGAGAAGGATCAGCGAGTCTTTTTTTGTCGTTTTTTATGTTCTGTGTCAAATTCAAATGGATTTTTTTATTCCCTTTTGAATTACTTTGAACATGAGGATGGAAATGGAGAACTGGAGGAGACAAAATATATATATGACATGACAAAATAATAACTGACAGATGTATGTATCCAATCATTTCTCTCCTCGGCATATCAAACATCAAACCAGCCGTTTCAAAATCAGAATCAAAAGCATTGACATGGACAAGGATCCACAATACAAAATCATATGACAAAGGGAACAACACGAATAGAGACGAAAAACAAGGCAAAAGACCAAAGACAAAAGACAACAGAGAAGAATGTTCAATGTCGAATGTCGAATGACGAATGTCGAATGACGAAGCAAGAATAAAGAATAAAGACAGATGAATGTGTGAAAGGATTCAAAGAGAAACGCGACAGAGACAGTGAGAAATCATTTGATATTGATATTGTCATATTTCCCCATTTCCCATCGATACCATTTTTGAGTCTCTTTACACATAGATCCGCATCTCTCTCTCTCCATTCTCATCTCTATCTCCATCTCCATCTCATAACATTTCACTTTGTTTCCCCCCTTTTTTTTTGTCTTTTGCTTTCTTTTTCTTTCTCACCCCACCTCCATCCATTTTCCCCAGTAAGTACTTTTGATTTTTGATTCGACTTCCCATTTTATTTTTGTCTGTAACAGACTCCCGAAAATTTCAAATAAGATATTTCATCACTCTGCATACAAATTAACCCCCCCTCTCCTCCCCTCCCCCCCAAAAAATCCTGTGCATTCCATATGAATTAATGATAAAATCAAAAAATGCATACAGTAAATGAATTTGTGGAACTGGACCAAAAAAAATCCCTTCACTTTTCAAAAGGAACTTGTCAATATTTCCCTGCGTTTCCACGCCGTTCATTTATGTTTTGTCCTCGAGTCCCCACACTAACACATTATTAAAAACAGGAAACTTTGCCCTATTTCATATTTGCAGGTCGAGTTGGAAGTTGGGAAAAAAAACATGTGACGGTGAGAATACAAAAAAAAATAGTCCACGTCTGATGACAAGTTTAACCAAAGGAGGAAGAAAAAAATGTACTGAAAGGGTGAAAGTGAAACAGACGGCGAGTGAGAGAATGGAGCGAGAGCGAGTCACGTCAGTTCAACCCGAAACCGGTAAGGGTTACAATCTAAAATAATATGTGCCCGGGTATTTGAATATCCGAATATCCGAGCTCAACTAACGACAAAATGAGAGGGAAAGAGAGAGAGAGAAGAGCGTGAGAGAGAGAGAGAGAAGAGCGTGAGAGAGAGAGAGAGAGAGAGACGGAATGAATGGGCAATACAAAATCCAGATGGAGAAAAAAAAAAGAAAGAGTGAAACAAGTCAGGAGTTGTTTCTCTTATTAAAGCTATAAATTCGACTGAGGGCGGCCATAACATTAGGGAATGACTCCTCGAAAATGTGGGAAACCCTCAAAAAACATTCGGTTTTCGGTTTTTTTCTCGGTTTTTTCTTTTGGTTATTTTGATTATTTCTCTCTCTGACTCTCACTCCTTTCCACACTTTTTATTTGGTTTTTTTTCTGGTGTTTTTATTGGATCCATTCCCAAGCTATTACTTTTACCATCGCCGTTTCCGAATTCTCTCTTTCTCTCTCTCTTTCTCTATCTCTCTCTCTCTGTCTCGCTGACTCCCTAAGAGATTTTTAATAAAGATTTCCCTTTATTTTTTCCCCACTAACACTAACACCAGAACCAGAACCAGCATCAGAACCAGCTACGATACGTTTTCTTTATTCCTGTCGTCCTATGGCGAGCTTCTATACCTACTACAAAATGTCTCGAGATTCTCACTCTCTCTCTCTCATTCGCATTCACATTCACATTCTGCCACTTTGGCAACTTTCTCTGCCCCGTTTTATTCCTAAAATTGAACATTTTGAAACAGTCTGCATTCACTTTACTGTCCTTCCTCTGTCTCTCTCTTTCTCTCTCTCTCTCTTTTGAGTCTGGAGCAACAGCAGCTGAATAAAAGTTGATTCCATTTCCTTCCCATTTTATCCATTCTCTTCAATTTCTTTCCCATCTCATCTGGATCCCATTTTCCATTCCGCAACTTTCTTTCACTCTCTCTCTCTATCTCTCCATCTTTTTTTGATGGTCTCTCTCTCTCTCTCACACACATTTTCCAGCTTTATTTCATTTTCATTTTGTGTGTGGTGCACACACTTTTCAATCCCAAATCCTAAAAATCCACATCCCACACACTCAATCCCAAATATACAAATACCATAATGGAAACGTTCACACCATCAATTATGCCAAAAAAAACGAAGGAATTTTAAAATACTGGGGAGCAATGTGAGGGAGAGTTACATATCTGTACATATTTTTTGAGTGGCGTCAAAGTTCAACAAATTCAAATCATCCTCATTAGAATTCAAAAAATGATTGTTGTTATTACGAGGATTTGAATTTGTTGGACTTTGACGTCACTCAAAATCTCTGGTGTGTTAATGGACAAATTATCGAAGATTTTCGTAGTTTGGGATTTGGAGTGGAAATTCTAAACAATTGCAATGGAAACGTAAGCGGAATCGGGAATTGGGGATTGGGAAATGATGATGACGACGGACGACGACGGACGGACCACCAGCGACGGCTTGATACTCGATAACGGCCAACTGCTACCAAACACGTTCCTTTCTTTATTTTTTTTATTTTTTTTTTTATCCTGTAGTTGGTTTTCCTTTTGGATTTTACATTGGAATTGGAATTGAATGTATGTGAAGATGATGGAGACGTTTAAGGACGAGAAAGAGAGAGAGAGAGACAGTGAGAGAGAGAGAGAGAGAGAGAGAGAAGGAAACTGTTTAGAGTTTAGGTTTAGACTGAGTGAATTTATCATCAGGATAGAGATGGAACGAGCAAAGAGGGAGAGAGAGAGAGAAAGAAAAAGAGCGATAGGGTTTTCTCTCACGAGCTCATTCATAAAATAAAGGGGGAAAAACTATATAATATATATATGGATATATTTACAGTGTCAATGTCGATGACGGGGAAAGTGAGGGAGTGAGCGAGTGAGAGCGAGAGCGAGAGAGAGAGCGAGAGCGAGAGCGAGTGAAGAAAAAATGATTCATTTGAGATGGGTCGCCGTCTGGTCCGGATTGTGTTGGATCGTGTGATTTTCCCATTGCTTTTTCCTCTTTTGGTTCTTGGTTCTTGGTTCTTGGCTTTTGGTTATTGGGTTCGGGTTCTGGTTCTGGTTCACCCGGTTGGTCTGCTTAGCACGACCGACTCAACCGAAAATGAAAACCCAACACCACGGAAAACCCAAAACCCAACACCACCCAAAAACTTGTATAAAATTTACAGTGTGTGGAAAAGGCTAAATCTCATCGTCAGGAGGATGGAAACGAAAAGGGGAACGGGAACGGTACCTATAGGTATGGAAATAACGACAGCGATATAGCGATAGCAATAGCAATAAACATAAAGATAAGGCTCAAGATGACAATGACAATGACAATGGACGATGACGATGACGATGGAAATGGAAATGGAAATGGAAATCCTCAGCCAGACTGAGGCGGTAAGGTGAAAACGCATGGAAGTATTTAAGTAAACTCTGTTTTTTCTACTTTCTAATTCTGGCTCCTCTGGACTCTGGCTCTGGTTTTTTCGTGTAAATGTAAATATGTAAATATATCTTACAGACAATCACGTCAAATGTCAAAACATCAACTGTCAATGTGTCAAATGTCAAATGTCAACGGTCATTCCCAATGAAATTGTGTCGTTAATTTGAGATTTGATATTGGACGAGAGGATGAGAGGACCACTTGATTTTGTACATACTTGTGTAAGTAAGTAAGAGCACGAGTACGAGGGAGTTTGAGTTTGAGTTTGGACGTTTACGCCTAAGTTTGCCTTTCCTTTCCTGCCGACAGCATAATCAGATTATGAGGGATGGAGAGGAATTGGGAATTGGGGGAAGAGAATGAGATGTGTCACATACGCTCTCTCATCTCTCTCTCGATTCCCCCTTGATCTCTCTCTCTCTCTCTCTCTCTCATTCTAATGCATCGGGTCAGAGTACTTAACCCCGTCCGTCGTTCTCATTCTTGTTCTCTTTTTCCGTCCTCTTTGTCAGATTATTATCATTCAGATCAAATATTCATCCGTTTCATCCCCCAGCTCTGTATTTACATATTGTTCTCTCTACACTCCTCCTCTCCCCCCTTATGCCATCATATCATATTATTATATAATCCTTCATCCTTCCCCCCTTCCCCCACTTTAATATCATATCATACTCATAAAATATCTACGTACATACCGTCCACCCAAATGTTTTGGGTCAAATCCCAATTCAAAATCGAAATAATTCCTCTGGCAAAACATGGACATTTTGAATGGAAATTGATTTTCATTTTGGTTCAGAATCATATACAAATACAAATACAAATCATATCGACTTATTATGGAAAACACAGTGCCAGGCAAGACAAATTCGCTAAATAATCTACTAACGTCATTTGTCATTAAAATTTGTCATCTGTCGGATTTTTGGGCTCAAGTTGTTTTGGTGGAGAATATTTTAGAAGCAGCTTTTTTTTTTTAGTGGCGTCCAAGTCACACACAGTTTACCACGTTTTTTTTGTGGCAATAAATATCCTGTAAGGAAAACTTGCATGATTTGATCTCGACTGTCTAATTAAATATGTACATGAAATATATTTGAATATATACATATTTACTCATTGTTAAAGACTTTGAATAATTTAAACTTTAATCGTCCAGGACTACAAGCCAATCAAATTCCCGACTAAACAAATGATATGAAACAAAATGAATCTCATATGACTTTCTTGTGGACTCGTAAAGTAAAACAAAATGTACACATGGGAAGTGAATGCATCGTCAAATGCAAAAAAAAGTGATTGGGAAATGAAGGTGAGAAGGTTTTCTTCCTGTGCTTCCACTTTTGCTCGCGGTATTTCCATTGGGATAATTTTGAAATTGTTCTCTCATTTTGTCCATCCATTCCATTCCTTACCAGTACTTTCTTGGTTCAATCCTGACGATGACAATGACAATGGCAATGAAAATAAGCTCAATCTCAACGGAAACCCCTCCAATTTACCTCCTCAATTTCGAGACACGAGGATCGGGTACGAAAACCCGAGTTAATTATCATTACTTGTACGATATACAGATATATTAATTGGGAATTTCGATTTCGATTCGGATTTGATTCCTAACATTTCTAATATTTCTGTACAGTGAGCCCAGAGTGTTATGTATTTTGGAAGTGGGGGAGAAGGAACTTGGGATTGCTCGTCCCACTTTAATTACCTGGATGAAAAGTGAGTGTTCTCACATCAAAATCATCCGGACGGTTCATTTCTCGACGGCCCATTTGAATTCCATCAGGAAATCTGTATTTGACAATGGTAACATACAACTACCCTCCTTTTTTTTGTCTTCTTTATGTTTAGTTTCGACGCCGTTCAGACATAAAATTTGAATGATTTGTGAATCTGGATTTATGCGAAATATATGTATGACTTTCTATATAGTCATTTTACAGGTGGATCGAACGTTGTCAGAATGGGACAAATTACGCGAGTCCTGGCGTTGGCTCCACCATCAAGTAAATACGAATACGAATGCGAATGAATCCTCCAATTTCAATTGGTTCCTCTGGACTCGACCCAAAACATTCATTCACATGGAGAATCTCCTAGATTTATTATACAAATTAAGGAATTCCACTGGACCCCAAATTTTAGCTCATATGCTCAAACATTCCAGTTCGGTTTCCGGAACGGTTTATTCATCCCCCAAAATGAGTACGACATGTAATCATTTCCATAAATCCACTACAGTTTTGATTTCACTATAGTTTTAATTTTAACAGTAACCAAATGAAAATGAATTCAAATATCTAGCCTACAAATTTGAGCTCGGATGATTGATGTTTTCGTTTTCGTTTTCAGCGTATGTGTTTAATAAAGCCGTCCTGGATCGTTTCGTGAATCGTATGGACTATAATTTTGGTCCATGTAAATGGTTGTCTGGGTCTGGGAGGAACCGGAAGGATTTGATCCTGGCTAATTGTTTGAAGGATATCGGCGTCACATTCACGGATACTCGCGATGAATACGGTCGACTCCTATTCCTCCCGCAGTCCCTCAGTCATCTCCTCACCAATTCCAAAACATTGCTGCCCGAAGTTCCTGAAGCTTCCGCTTCACAACCTATCAAATCCGTACTACTAATACAATACAAAAAATAAAATTCATCTTATTTCACTGTAAACACATATGTCAATATTTCTTAGAAAAACTGAGACTGAAACTGAACATGTATCGTATTTCGAAAATCCGGATGCCCTTTATCATTTTTGTTCTCTCTCTTTTTTTCCTGCATTAAAAGGGATTTGATTGCTATTCGGATTTTGCGATTGCTTTCTCCGGTGAGGACACTGTCAGTTTACTCACTCTCCAATTCTTTTCCACTCGTTTTTCCCTCCCTTATCAAAGTACAATTAATTTACCAGAATCCCTCCAGCGAAACCATAGTCATTTGATTGACATTGATATCAATATGAATTTAACTGTTGTCTAAAATGTTTTTTTTCCATCATTTTACACCCATAAAAACAAAGCACCTACTCTTACTGTTACAAACCGAATTACTAAAAAAAATAAGCGTCGTCCAATCCCCTCATTTTTTGTCACATATTTTATCGTACATATTCGTATCGTATTTTAATTTTGTTGACAATTACAATTTTTGATGTAATATTATTAATATTAATATTAATATTAAAATAATAATAAAATAAAATAATTCCCAATATATTCAAGGAATTATAGAAAGAAAGTACGGATATTTACTTACACATGTGATTTTTTGTTGTATTCATTAGTTTTCTCATTTTTTCCTTTTACGAGAGGGAAATGACGAACACTGGTCGTTGAGCTAGTGGAATTTCTTTCCCTTTTATTGTAGAGTCCGTTGGATATTCCATATTCCAGAGGAGTCGTCTTTAAGGTTTTATGTAAATTCAGAGTGGGGAGAACGAGCAAAAGAAAGAGAGAGAAACAGAGAGACAGAGCTGGAAAAAAGTCCATTTCCACATTTCCATTCAATGAAAAGGATATATACCATGATGCGGATTTTACAAAGAGCCCGAACGTCCTCTGCCCCTTCTCGCCGAGTGTCTGTTAGTTTGTTCTGTAACTGTGTGTGAATGTGAATGTGAATGTGATAGCCTGATGTGTGGAGTTTTAGAGTTGGAGTTGGTAATTGATTCGTATCGTATCGTATCGCATACATATACATATACATATAGTGGAGGACATGGCTGGTTGGTCGTACGTGTCAAGTCAAGTCAAGTCGAGTAATGTATCCAACCGGCAACCAGGAACCGGCCTTTGAACTTTTCAACGCGGACGACAAAGTGGCCCAATCGACTCCCCAGCATGTCCACTCTCTCTCTCTCTCTCTCTTTCTCTCTCTCTCTCTCTCTCCATTACCATCCGTCTTTTCTTTCTTCTCCTCGTTTCTTCGTCATCTTCTTCTTCTTCTTCATTTGAACCCCAACTCACGATTGACGATTGACGACTGACGACTGACGACTGAAGACTGACTTTCAACTGTCGACTGAAAATGAAGTAGAAGTAGAGACAAATCAAATAGAAATAGTTGTGTTTTCTATCGTATTTTGTATGTTGTATTTTGTCTTCCTTTTACATTTGTTGACATCATCATGTTCAAAGGAAGTTCACTGGCTGGATGTGGACGACCATGAACTGTGAGAGATTTGAAAAAAGTGGGTGGAGTCTTCCTAATGGTGATGGTGATGGTGATCGTAATGTAAATGTAAGGTAACGTAACCCAATTTTTTTTGAGGGAGGGAAAGAGGGAGAGAACCAGAATCAAAAGAAAAAGCAGAAGACGAAGCAGAAGCAGAACCTCAAAGGGGATGTCAATTAACAGACATTAAAAAGGACAAGTTCACATGTTGAAATTCATTAAAATCCAATCCCCCCTTTTCCTTCACGTCCACTTTCCCTTTTACATTCACATTTACGTCTACATTTACATTTAAGATACATGTACATGTACATTGACTTTTACGTTTAGTTTTTCCCCTCTGTTCCTTTAATTCTGCTCCTTTTCCTCATTCCTTTTACGCCTCCTCGCATTTCACATTTCACATTTGTCCATCGACTCATGTAAATGTAAAAGCAAGCAACATTTCACACGAGCAACTCCAACGATTCTTTGCCATTTTCATTTTCCTTTTACCCTTGTCCTTTTTTTCATTTTCACAACAACAAACTTGGTTTTCTCCACTCCCCCATTTGAATGTCTATGTCTATGTCCATATATATTTCAACAATTTCCACATAATTTATGTGAGCTCGTGGGAAAATCCACAAAAATCCCAACCACACAAAAAGAGCAATAATTGCAATTAGGAATGCAACTGAAAATATAAAAATACAAATACAAATAAATAATTTACAAGTGTATCAAAATTCAGGAAGATTCGTCGTCAGGGAAAAGGCCGGGATTTTTTCCCTGGTAAAACATTTGGAACTGAAAGATTCCCAGAAATTGTGAATTGAAATTGAGAATTGGGAATTTCTAATCATAATCATCCATCGTTTCTCTCTCTCTCTCTCTCTCATCTCGAGCTGAAACGGATTTGCTGATTGTGCTGCTCATTAGGCTCGTTCTCTCACTCTCTCGCTGTCTCAGCTCCTTCACCATGGTGAATTCACCTTGACTTCCCATTTTATAAGAAGCCAATTAGCGTGTGGAGCGTTGGAACCCAAAACACAGTGGAGAGTGAAATATACAGAATTGCCGGGGGGGGGATTCCGTGTTCAGAGAGAGTGGGGGAAAAAAAGTGAGTCGTCCTTTCAATTTCAAAGCACTGCTCCGTTCTACGTTCTCATTGAACATATCCAAAATGGCAAACGAAACGGCAAATGAGAGAGAGAGAGGAAAAAAGCCACATTGTATAGGTAAAGTTGAGTTGAGTTGAGTCTGGGATCTTTGAACCGTGAAAATAGAATATAATGTCTCCGTTTCCTTTTCCTTTTCCTCACACTCACACATCAACTTTCTCTCTCTCTCTCTCTCTCTCTCTCTCTTTAAATATCTGCTGAGCAGATATTCCTCTCCAATTGTTAAAGGCTGAAAAGAAATCAGCCGAATATTCTCATTCTCATTCTCGCTCCCGCGTCTGAAGCGTATGGCAGCACGAGAAAAAAAAAATGGTTAATTTGTCATTAGTCATTTTGTCTTTGTCAAAAGCCCCATATTTTTTTCCCTAGCGTAAAGTGGGCTGATAAAAATTGAAACGAGACATCATCCCGTTCATTTTCCATTGGAAACAGAGAGACAGCGAGACAGCAACAGTAACAGTGACGAAGAAGGAGAAAGCTGAAGTTTTGATTTAATGAACATGAGATTTTGTATATACATGGAGAGAAAAGGGAATGGGAAAATGATGAAGGTGAAATTCTATTCTCTCTCTCTCTCTCTCTCTTTTTTCACTGTGTTTGACGACGCGACGATGACGACGTCCCTCATTTTTTCTATATGTTATGTGGATGTGGAGCTCGTCAATTCCCGTCTCATTTGAGTCATCACCTTTTTAGCTACTTCCCTCGTTCTCGTTCGTGGAAGGAAGGAAGGCGGTTCTGTCGCTTCAATCAGAATCTTTCCCTGCCTAATTATTTTCTTCTCTCTATACCTTTCATTTTCCCTTTCACTTTCACTTTCCTTCTCATTTTCCCTTTCCCGCTTGGCTTCACTTTCTCTCTCTCTCTCTCTCTCTCTCTCTCTCTCTCTCTCTCTCT
>JAIUND010003432.1:0-15878 GCA_034699125.1 Gisinianus flammeolus
CCTATTGGCGGGAAATTCAAATAAACGTTTTTAACACGTTGTGCCTATTGGCGGGAAATTCAAATAAACGTTTTTAAAACGTCCATTTTGGCGGGAAATTCAAATATTATTATTTGGTTGGCGAAAATTCCTGGGAAATGCTTCTTGGGCACTATTTTTTGAAATTTGATCTTTCAAATTGTCAGTTGATCAGTTTTTTTAAAAATGAAATGTCAAAAAAATGAATAGACTAATTCAAAGATGCTCATCAAGAAAGAAACGATTTGGTTGGTGGAAATTCCTGGGAAATGCTTGCTCGGCAGTATTTTTTTAAATTTGATCTTTCAAATTGTCAGTTGATCAGTTTTTTGAAAAATTCAGAGCAACAGATAAATGTATGCTGGTGAAAGTTACATTGTGGGTCATATCAATTTAATAGGAGATTTGACCTGGGCAGCGTGACCTTTTTTTTGATGTGACGGGGCATACAGAATGTGAGCAGCAGCAGCAGCAGCAGGAGGAGGTAACAAAGGCAAACAAAGACAGCAAAAAAATTGTTTCTGTGGTGTCCTCCATCCTCTGGGAAAGCATAGGAGATTAAAATATTTACACAATGATATAGAATTGTACAATAATTAATAATATTTTATACATCCATTTCCCCATTTTGCTACTGCTCACTCCTTAATGCTCAATATAGTTATTTAAGTACTTACATAATGAAAAGAATAATAATATTCCGACAGTCTTTTCCTTCTGGATCCACATGTGTGAATGCAGAAAAGTTTATAACTATATGAAACGATTAACAGATGAGCTTTATACTATAGCCTATAGGCGTCATGCTTTGCTGACTTTTTTGTGTTCAACATATACAGAAAGTGAGAGAGAGAACCGACAAGCTTTTCGCATTGACTTTCGTGTTTACTAACGATAAGTGATCCAGTAGTTTTACACAACAATTCCCCTCCACCCCAACGTGAACCATGTGTGTAACCTCGGTTGATATACAATCAATATCTCTCTCTATATGTATATATCGTATTGTCATAATTGCAATGGAATGACAGAGACAGCATAGGTATATATGAATTTATCTGTGTGTAGAGATTTGAGTTGGTCATATGTACATACTTGTCTTTTTTCATATAATTCTCATGATGCAACAAGCAAAATTGTCATAACATTTTATCACTATATCAATGGATTATTATCAGAGAGAATCATCATCAGTTTTCCCTTCATTTCATTAATGCACTTTTCCGGTGAAAATGTGGACGACTCCAAGGTCAACAAGGAGAAGAGAGAGGAAAACTCGAATGCACAAGTTCAACTCACCAGCACACAGCACACACACAGCTCCCACAAGTCTCTCAAAAAACTCTCAAAAGAATCCAACAAAACGACGAGGACAAAACCAAAAAAATGTAACAACATGAAAAAAATTTGAAACCAACAGAGACAACAAAACAACTATTGTAATTTTTAAATAAAAATTAAGTGTATACTATTAACTATACTATACTAACTACTAACTACTATTATACACACAAAGTACAGAAAAACAAAAACATTTTGTGCATTCGAGTTTCTATACTGTAGAAATATTCTACACATAGAATTTGTGTATCGTAATTCGTATTTAACTTTTAAAATCTACTAAATAATATCACAAATACCCATGCAGTCAAGTGCTCAAAATACTAATACTTTTCCCTCCTGCCCTGCATATTATCAAATGATTTGTTTTTATTATCAGCTTTGTCAGTGACTTGTAAAGATTTGTCAGTGTGATGTTTCATATTATTAGTGGTCATAAAATCTGGAAACGGTAGACACAATGTCTATACATACTATAGACATAATAAGATACTTAATTTAAACAGTCAACACAGAAATTGCATTTGTATATATAAATATACATCTGTATGTGTGTGTGTGTGTGTGTGTGGCAGTTGGCAGGTGGAATGGAAATCATGAGTTTGGAAAACTATATGTATGTAGACAATAATGTGAGACAAGTGGGAGGTCCAGAGGATTTCATTACACATATATCGATGATTTGCATCTATACACATTTGAGAGTAGCTCCCAACTGTTGTACAAGAACAATTATATACACTCATCACAAATATGTACAGATGTGTAGTGTGTACGTGTACGTGTACATGTACAGAAATATATGGACACTCATTCACACACATGAGTACTTATAGTATCTACAATCTACAAATTTAACAATATGAAACAACGAGATAGATCGATGGATTTTCAAGTGCGGTCCCATCCTCAAATCCTCAACACTCTCTCTCTCTCTCTCTCTCTGTCCTTTTGCCTTTGTCTTGACGATTCTTGAGGAGGTTGATTTTTTTTCTCTTCCTCCAGATTCCAGAACAAACATTCACATTCATATATGACAAACTCTATAGGAAAAGCCAAGCAGTTTTCTACAATATATGTGTGTCGGTATTTGCCTTGCTGTTTGCAGAGTTATAGCAGTTTACCTTCTGGCTTTTAGCTAAAAGTCATTTCGTCTTCCTCATCGAATTCATCTGACTGTCGAGTGTAACATGTGGAGGAAAGACAAGGAGAAGAATAAAAAGAAAAGAACAAGCGGACGAAGACAGAATAGAAAAAATGTTGAATAAATTATGAAAAATGGCAATCGTCGTACATACATACAAAGGCAAATACAATCTGGAATCTGACTATAGAGCCAGACAACAACACTTTTTATTATTACATCAAGTGCGGTGGCGAGGTAAAGAGTGAGTGAGTGAGTGAGTGAAAGAGTACCTATATAGTGAGACATAAAAACTTAAATCGTTTGAGTATATAAAGGTAAAAGGTACTTGGACGTTGGACTCAAAAAATATAGCATGTATATATGTACTATAGTACTAGTAAACTAGTATACACCTGGAATATCTATGTACGATAAGAAATGTAGCAGCAATTGTTGCACATTAACATGTACACAATTCGGCGCATTCAGCTTCTTTGCTTTTTCCATCCATATATATATACCCGTTGCCACACAGCGTACAAAAGTACATCATATAAAGAAACATATTCAGATGACTTCTGATTCTTCTTCTTCTTCTTCTTCTCCCTCGTTATCTTGTTTCCTATACATATATTTCGCATTCTACATTTAACATTGAACATTCAACAATCTTGACTAAATACTAAAAATGTATAGCTAGCAAAAAGAAGTGGCAAAGTTGTTACATCATCAACCAACTCTGGTGATCACTTTTTGCGGTTGTAATACACAGAATCTCGACTCTCGACACATATATATATATTTATTCCACGTACATACACTAATACGTACACACATTCAAATAAATTGTATATACATCATCCTCAAATCAAATCCTCATCTCACGGACATGTACATATCAATAATAATAATAATAATAATAATATGTACTCATGCACAATTCATCAACTATAGTATTTAGCTAGCATTTACTTTGTTCGTTTCATGCATATATACCATATACCTATATATATATACATAATATAAATATAAATATACTTTTGTGGGCTTGTTGGTATACAATGGGGAGTCAAGAGTTTTCTTCTTCATGTATGCATCAGAAAGAAATAAAGGCTATAACGTGACGAACTTGCAAAAGGGATGAACCATTTAAGACATGCATCATGAGGAAAAAAAAATTAATACAAAAAACAAATAAGAGGCGGGAAAAAAATTAGACTTGAGACTTTGCAATTGCAAAGATAACGATAAAGATTGCAAATGCAAGTTGTTGTTGTCTGCTTCTGCTTTTGCTTCTATTATATTCTATGTGGTTTGCTGCACAGTGCATATATAGCTGGAAGGCAAAAAATTATACGAGAGTAAAAAAAGCGTTTTGCGTGGAGACACACACACATACAACATAGAGCAGTGGAAGATTTGGAAGGAACGAATCCAGCGAGCATTGCCATTACCATTACTTTTACATGTACATATACATAAAAACACATTCTTGTATCTTTCCACTGCTGAAAAAAAGGGTTAAAGTTTTTGCACACAGACTAAAACTTACCTGCCATCTGTATGAGTTGAGGATTTTGAGGTTCTAAGGTGACCTTAGCCTTAGACAAAAAAGTGGACATGGTAAAAAAAGGACGAGGGGTAAAGGAGGAACTTTGTGAATGAAAGAGAATCATGCAAACTCCGCCCCGCTCTCCAACATTATCCGTGAAAATAAGAGTTGTTAAAGTTTTTTGGTCTGTTTATTGAACCTAACTTTGCGTTGGCTCTCGTTTGTTCGTTCGCTCGTTCGTTCGTTCGTTCGCTCGGCTTGTGTTGTCCGTGTGTGTGATGCCCATATGCCTGTAACAACGTAGTCACTTTTTGCTCTCGCTCTGTGAAAACTGGAAGATTTCCATATACTTACATATGAAAGCAATGACGAGAGACGCGACGTACAAGCTTTGGAAAAATATTCATACGTGCACAGTGCACGTACATATACGGAGCCCCCAAAAGCAAAGCAAAGCAAAGTAAAGCTGCTTTTTCCAAAGCTAGGATATAGGTATAGCTAGGTATATAGCTAGGTATAGCTATAGCAGCAGTAGCAGAGAGAGACAGAGAACCTTAGAAATCTTAGTTTCGGAAACAAGCGGAGGCTGTGTACATTACAATATTATACGAACAGAGAGAGACAGAGAGAGAGAGACGCAAAAACACATTTTGAAATTGCGCATCATGAGTATCATAACAACGCATTTCTTCTGGAGGAAAAATAGGAAAAGTGGTCCAGAAGCCCAATATATTTTATTCTCTCCACCTACGTAAGTCACATATTTATATACATATACATATGCATATAGAAGACACTTCTTACACACTTCTATATACATTTACACACACACACACACACACTACGTATGAATAGTCTTCAACAATTCTACCCCCGAGAAAGGACTGTGTGTGTGCGTTCCCATTTCCGTCATTTGACCCCAAAACTCGAGAACAAAATGTAATTGTTCCACACACGACTCCTCTTTTTTTTGAGAAAGGTAAAAAAAATAATAATAATATAATTGAATATATAATTAAACATTTCACATTACCAACAGTTGTTTTGGTGGTATATATAATATATAGATTGTTATATTTATTTAGTACAATATTTTTGTCAATTTTCTCAATACAATACTCAATACACGTTCACACAAGTAAAATACAAAGTAAAAATATGTAGGATTTTATAGTCTTGCAGGTTTTTTTCTTGGCGCTTTTTTTTTATACTTCTTGTTTTCTTTAAAGTTGGTTAAAAATTATGGATTATTTATTATTATTATTATTATGTGATTGTGACTGTGTAGACTAAGTTATTTTCCTGTTGTGACTGTGTTTATTTATTCAGAGAGTTCATTATGAATGGTTTTTTTTTCAATCGCACTACTGTCTCAAGTCTCAAGTGTTTAATCACTAATGTGTAATGTGAAATGTGTGTGGTTTATAAAAAAGGATAGTATTATTAATAATACTTAATACTTAATATAAGTGTGTGCAGTGTGTTATTAGACATGTTTAAAGGCTATTAAAAATATGTGAGTTATTCAAAAGTTTGGTGTGAGTGTGAGACAGAGAGAGAGAGAGAGAGAGAGAGAGAGAGCTAATCAAAAACTTTTGGTTTTATGTTTATAGCCATCATTAAAGTTTATTGTTACTTTAGAGTTGCTTTTTTCTGATGATGTGATGATGGTCCACGTGTGTGTTTTGTTGTGTACATGGTTTTGTTACCTAGATTTTATTATTGTCCGACAATCATTTTATTGTCGTCTCTCTGTTTGAGAAGATTAGTCATTATTTACTAAATATAATATGAGGAATGTATTTGTGTGATAACTTGTCCAGATAACGGATTTAAAACTCGATTTCTCCATATCTCTCTTTTTGAAGCCGTTTTTTTTCATTTTTGAACGAAAAACTCTAGGCTTAACATATATATAGTGAGGGAACTATTTTGATTTAGTTTATTTATTGCACTATAAGATACTTTTTGATTTATTTTAATACATATATACAATAAGTGTGTAGTACTGTCGCTAATTGTGAGTATTTGATTATAATATATAGTCAGTGATGTAAATGATTTTGTATACAATTATATATATAGACGTCTCGTTTGATTTTACATATCACATTTTTGAATTTTGACTGCACTCTTGTCTTGAATTCTGAATTATCACCTTGTACATGAAAACGCATTATCAAATAATAATACGATATGTTATCTTTCATCAATGTTTTTGCCTAGTTTTTGCCCTATGTGTAGCAATACTTTTGAGAACAGCTTTATATTTGTAGTCCAATGTTTTTCAATTGATTATTATTAAAATGTACAGAAAAAAAGGTGTATGAGACATAAGTAATATGTATATTTTATCAAATGGCTTATCTTTTGTATTTGTTTTGTTTTTATTTATTTCAAAACTCAAGTAGTTTGGAATGGGCAACCAAAACGTGGTGTTTTTATTTATTTTAGCAGAGCATTAAGGTTTTGAGGAGGTTTGTTCAAAACCGTATTATTATGTGAGAGTGTTTATGTGGGTATAAAATTAATTGTTTTTATTGTTTGTCTGGCTGTATGGGGATACAGAAAAGTGACAACAGAACGAGAGAGAAAGAGAATCACATAAAAGAGGTGAAGAATATGTGATGAACGTGAACGTGACATACAGAATTAAGCAATTAAGATTCTCAAAACAAATCAAAGCTCATGAAAGCCGGCAGGATAGCGGAAAAGTGTAGATACCGAAGAAGTATATAAGCAATGAGTGAGTCGGAAGTAAAATCGGAAGGAAATGAGGATTGGAGACGAACCTTGAGCACAAGCTCAAGGACTCGACCCATTCATATTGGTCAGTATCCATCATCAATTTCACCAAATATTTTACAACAACAACGATCAGATACTACTACTACAACTAGTGATCCTCATCAAAAGTCATTATCTTCATCAGTATTCACCAATATTGATAAAACTCAATCAACTCATGGCGGCTCTCTCACTTCATCATCATCATCATCATCACCTGGGCGAGGAGGAGAAGGAGAAGCTAAAGCTTGTCAAGGGAATTTAATTCAAGAGACAGAAGTGAATGTCGTCAATGTAGAAGATGAATGTGGAAGTACAAATACAAAGGATATTATAATATCATGTGCTACAACTACACCAATAACCATTTTTTCATCTCCCACCACCACCAACAACAACAACAACGACAACAAGAATAATAGCAAGGACATCAAATCCATTGAACCTTCTTCTTTGTCTCCAGTGGTAGCAGTTATTCAAACTACTTCCGAAGCGACTACAAAAAGTAATATTAAAACCTTGAGTGCTAAAATTAGTAGGAATGGGAAGGAGTCCGTGCCGATAGGAATTGCAGTTGCTTGGCAACGACTGGTGACTAGTGCTTCTGATACTATAAGTACAGATACAATGTCCTGCTCGGCCGGGAACAATCTAAAACCCATTAAAGTCGTCACCACTTCTAAAAGTGATAAAGTAATGAAAAATGCTTCATCTAATTCTCCAACACTACCAAAGCGACCCTTATCAACATCTTCTGCACCTGGAACCATTCCTACGAAAGATCGTGAGAGAGTAGGGAGCGGAGGAGGAGTGGGAGGAGGATGTGATAAAAATGGCAAATCATTATCATCATTATCCGTGTGTGAGAAACTTAAAATTGTGGATAAAAAAAGTCGACCGGCTTCAGTAAATTCAATACCCATTCATCATCATCATCATGCGAGTAGTCCCCTTACACAACCCAATTGGGCATCTTTCATGAAACAACAATATTCTCTTAGTGGCCTCAACACCAGTCAGTACACAGATTGGCCAGCTGGCCTGAATGTGCCTCACATGCCTCAAAGTAAGTACTCTCAAGTATATACCTTATCCGTGTACGTACCTGTTTTGAAACCATGTATTCGGCTTCAAATTAATTCATATATATATGGATTTCTCAAGTGTGCATTCATTAAACTGTTTGTTTCGTATATTTGTTTTTTTTGTCTTTCTTAAGGTTACGATAATGCAGCCGCTGTGTACATGCAGCATCAACAACAACTCTCATTGCAACATCAACAGCAACAATTACAACAGCAGCTTCATTTATCCAGTCGCAATAATAATAATAATAATCATTATGGAAGTCAGCTAGCTCATAGCTATGCCGTCTACCATGGCTACTCCCCAGATACCCTTCAAAAATATGAACAATATCTTCAGCAGTCTGAACTGCAGCATCGTCATCAACAAGAGTTGCAACAAGTGTATCATCATCAGCTCCAACAACAACAGCAACAACAACATCATCAGTTGCAACAGGAATATGAAATCCGTCGGGTCACCACGCCAACTCCCAGTCCACGAATAAACATTCCATCCTCCTCCCCCTCCCCAACAATTCATTCACATTCATTGTGGCCACCGGAATTCTTCCATCAAAACTCAAGTACGTCTTTATCTCCAAAAAGCCTTACTTCAACCCCATCACCCATCCCAATTCAAGACACTTCACATAATTTCCTTGTACATCCCACTCCGAATCGAAGTTGCTCCAGAAGTGCCACACCAACAATAATAACAAATCACTCGAATCCTCTCCCTATTATTGTTGTTCCTGCTCCTGTTCCTGCTGCTGTGTCCCTTCATGGGACGACCACGACTCCTTTCCCATACAGCCCAGCCAATTTCCCCCGAGAGAATTGGAAGGAAGTGAAAATTTCACCGGTCCTCAAGAAATACAAAAAATCTAGTAGTAATAATTATGATAGTAGTGAAGATAATAATATTATTAGGGTTAGAATGGAAGACAGTCCTCTGTTGGACGTCTCCAAATTGGAAGAAGAAGTGAGAAGGGAAGCAGCAGAAAATACAAATAATAATAGTAATAATGTAAGGAAAATAATGACGCTGGACGGGAAAAAGAATGATTTTTCAAGACTAGAGAGTTTAATTGAAAAGCGAGATGAAGTCTCTGTGCCTCTATTGATTCAATTCCCTGACAAGTGTTTTGATAATGATGATGACAAATCTACTACTACTTGTACAACAAATACACATACAAATACAACTACTATCGTCGGTCCATTGAACATTTCAAAGGACTCAAACACTAAGATGATTGAAAAAATACAAGCTGAAATTAAAAATGAAGTTAAATTTAACCGTTGTGATGATGTGGAAGGTGTTTGTAATCAAGTACCTGATGCAAAAACGCATTCATCTTTACCTTTAAAAGAAGCAAGTAAATTAGTAATTATTCCGAGTACTTCAACAAATACAACTACAAATCACACAACTTCTAATATTTCTTCCTCTAATTCTTCTTCTACTACTACGGCTACTTCAAATTTATCGTCTGATATTTATGCAGCATCTCTAAACAAACAATCAACAAATAATAGTAATAATAATTCTGACAGCAAGAAAGCTTTAAATATAAATGTGCATGGTGTGGACGACCAGAGTCACAGGAAGGATTATTATGAGAGTGATAATGATAACGACGATAATAAGAAAAGAAATGGAAGATCTCTTGATAAGCCAACAATGACACCCAAAAAACGGGAAAGGAGCAGCAACAGTAGTAGGAAATTGGACAACCATAACACGCTGCTGCTTCCACAAACAAATAATGACAGCAGTGTGGTTGATGAAGAGAGTGCAAGTGATATTGACAGTGTTACTAGATATAATATTTTAAGTAATAGTACGAACCATTGTAGTAGTAATAGTAACAGTAGTATTAGTACTAATTCTGAGGATACTAAGTTAAATAGAGATATTAAGAGTAATAATACTACTCCTGTGAGTAGTTGTATTACTCCTGATAATAATAATCCTGTTAAAAAAATTAAAATTAAGCAAGAGGTTGAGCCCGCAGGTTATGATGAATCAAATAATAGTATTTATTATGGATCAAACGCTTTGAGTAAGACACAACAAGTCTTACAACGTGAGAAATCTGATATCAAAGTTGAAGTTGCAAGTTCTCCGGTGGAAAATTACAATGTTTTGTGTACAACTCCTGTCCTGACGACTACGACGAGTGTAAAGAAGGAAACTCATCAAAAACCTTCATCATTCTATTCTTCATTTCAGCCTTTGTTGTCGTCATCATCATCATCGTTGTCTTTACAATTGGATAAAAATAGTGCAATACCAATTTCAGGGAGTTACAATAGTAATAATATTGATAATAATGTATTTTCAAAAAACTTTCAACCACCCATGAATTTGCAACATACAACTGAGTCAAATTCTCTTGCTAATAATTGTGATAATGATATTATGAAAGTGAAAACTGCACCTGGAAATAATAGTTTCACTTCAACAAGTTACAGTGCTATTAGTGATAATTCTAGTGTAGTTTATAGTCAGAGTAAAAAGGAAAAGGAAGATGAGGAAGAAGCAGCAAGCGAACGTAAAATAATAATGGATGTGTTTTATCAACAACATCCACAGCAGCAGCAGCAGCAGCAGCAACAACAACAACAACAACAACAACAACTACTACAACAAGTAACTGGGAACAGAAGTTATCAACTACTAAATGTGCCGTTACCTCCTCTTTCGGTGGACAGGAATTTAAACTCCAAGGCTGAAAATCTTAACCGCAGCAGTGATACGATTCAAATGGAACATGGTAGTATTTTATCGCATCGTTTTCAGCATAAACATAATTTCCTGCCCATTCGTATCGAAGAAGAGAATAATCATCTCAACTTACTTGCAACTGTTGCTCAGGAATTTGGAAATGATATTGGGAGTGGACTCATGATGAAGAAAACTCCAGTCGTCACGGCGGCCGTGGATACATATGAATTTGTTGAGGAAATACAGGAAAAAATTGAGAGTTTTGGTCAGAGTCAATTTGCATTAAATACAGGGCGACCTGCATCAAAATTAATTATTCAACAACCACCACCACCATCATCATCATCATCATCATCACCAATCCCTCCTCTTCCAATATCAATGCCGATTCCAGTCTTAACAACCTTTCCTTCATCAACTCCAAGAAGTCTCACACCAACTGTTCCTCCAGTTGTACTCAAAATCCCACATATTACTCCATCATCATCATCGGATGGACTCAAAAAGAAAGGTAAACCACCCAAAACGCCAAGGAAAAGGAAAGTAAGGAATGAATCAACCACAAATAATGAAATAGTAGACATTTCAGCAGCAGGAGGAATCCAGACAAAAAAGAAAGGGGAAAGGAAAAAGAAAGTCTCTCTTTCCATGCAGAAAGTTGTACCACCAGCAGCAACAGCAGCAACATCAACGCCAAGTAAGAAAAGGAAGAGAGCTTCAGCTACTGCTGAAAATAATAATACAACAGGATTGATATTAGTGGGTGAGGGAGCCAAAGTCAGGAAAAGAAAGTCCAGTCCAAAAAAGCAACAAAAGAGCAGTAAAATGTCTTCGTCGTCGACTTCTTCTGCTCCCACCACCACCACCACGTCTACTTTGGATGAGAAAAGTGTTGAGAAAATGATCATTATTAGTACTACCAAAAATAGTAGTAATGATAATATTATTGAATCAAAAGAACATAAAATAATGCCTTTGAATTTAGAGGAAAAGAAAAGTACAAGTGACGCAATTGTGATGAAAAAGGGTAAGCGCTCTAGTTTAGGTAGTAATTTGCTATTACAAAATCAAAAGTCAAAAGAAGATAAACCCACAGAAATAGTTTTGTCACAAGTGCATCCGCAGCAGATGCAGATGCAGACTCTACAAAGGAAATCGGCTGGTCAATTAGTAGAAAAGCCATCCACGTTGGAGTCAAATAGAAATGTTAAGTCGACTAGGAAGTCCAGGAAGTTTGATGACAAGTTAAATAAAGGCCTACATGAAGGACAATCAGACAAAACCAAGAGAAAGCCATCACAAAAACCAAACGCACTTAGTCAAGATCTCAAATTGAAAAATCATAATAATATTGATAACAAAAAATCTAGTACTAGTAATAGGAAATCTAAAAAAATATCAGTGAATACTTTTAATTTAAATACTAACAACAAAAAGAATAAAAATAATAATGTTAATGTTCAAGCTACTGTTCATGGCACCGGAAACCAGGGACAGCCACAATTCATCATACAAAAAACAAACATTTTAGTTAAACAGGACCTGACAGAATGTCCTCAAATATTTTCACCAACATTTCCCAATGCGGAAAATGATTGGGCCACAAATCCAATTTACGCCGTCACTGCAATTAAAACTGACGACAAGGAATCAGAGTTATTAGATTCACAGGCAGCAACCTCACCATCATCTTTCTCAATTACGTCTTCTTATGACAATGACAATTCTCCCCTCTCTCCAAGTAAAAAGGACAAGAGAAAGTCAATCAAACCGTCCAAGTTGACCCTAGTGAGTCATACTAATGGGAATGAAAGTTGTCATCAGCAAAATAATGAAAATCAAACAACAACAACAACAACAACAATCTCTCTAAAAGAAAGGGAATCAGAATCACTTCCAGTCAAATCCCCAAACAAGTCTTTCGTCCACTTTGCACCACCACCACGACAAAAAGTCAAGCAGCAGCAGAATGGTCACTCGGAAACTCATCATATCATCAAACCGTGTCTCAAAGCAGAACCGATACTTCGTACTGCTGCTCCATCCCCGGAAGCAGATTTCATATCGGATGATGAGTCCAAAGAAACTGAAAATATTATTGATATTAGATTGAATTCATCCAAACATCCAATTCCTCACAAGTCATGTCCAGGAAGAAGGATTTCTTTACATGATGACAAATATGATGAGGAGTTATTCAGTCATGGCTCCATGGTCCATGAGAGTGAAAGCATTATTCTTCCAGCTATTACTACTCGGAAAGAATCCGTAGCAACAGGAACAACAGGAACAACAACAACAACAGAAACAGCAGAAGAAGGGACTGGAAATAGTGTTGAAGGATCATCTCTCAAGGAAACAGACACAGACACGCTGTCCTTGTCACAAGATGTAAAGAATGACGAGGAGGAGGATGTAACCCATGAAAAAGTTTCTATTGAGAGCGTTGGGGAAATGCTTAATGACATGCGAATCTTGACAGAGATCCAAGGGCTTTTCTACACGGGGAAACTCAATGCTCTCCAGCCACCTGATGTGTATGGCGTCACACTGGACAACGAGAGAGGCCAAGCACCACACTTTATTTTTTCGGCTGAGGAAGTTCTGGAGGTAAGTAAAAAATAAAAAAAAACTATATAAACGTGTGTGTGGTCAAAGGAAATTCAAATTCGTAATGGACTTTTTTTGTTTCCACCTCCTGTTTCAATTTATATAGAAATGTATTCGGGAAGTTAAACCACCAAGTCTAGAAACTGGGCTTAGGATTTGCGCCTACTGGTCACCCCAGTACAGTGGTTTATATCCAGGAAAAATCTCTGTTGATTATATCCCCAGTGCGGACCCTCAAAATGATTTAATTCCTATCGAATTCGGTATGATAATAGAGAGAAACTTTTTTAAAACTTTATTTTCAATGAACATAAATGAGAGAATATGAGTATGAAAATATCAACCAATTACTAATTCTATACCGTTGGACTATAATTTACTTAACGTATTATGTTTTTTTTTGCAGATGATGGAGATACCGGTGTGATTAAACTTAATGAAATCCGTCTTCTTGCTCCGAATCATCCAATAAGAGGTACTTGAATATATTCGAATGTGTAAAAAAAAAACAGTATTAAAGGAATTGATGGAGCTTTTGTTACTCATTTATGGTAATATGTATTGCATAAATATTTTATTTATAGAATACGACCCAAATCCACTCCTCACACTTGAAAAGAAGCACAGAAAACGACGTCATTCTTCCGCCACAGGAAGTCAAAGCGGATGCAGTGAAGATGAACCTTATTGTGCCAAACTTGGAAAGTTAGACACTTGGAAAGATGAAGATCACCACTCTTCCCGTCTTTTTGTAAGTCATTCACATATACCACATAGAATACAACATGTTTTTTAGGGCAACATAATAGTCGCTGGAAATGAATAGACATTCATTTAAAATTCCATCTATATATTTTTTTTGTACAGTGCTGGGCTGGGCTTGGTTATAAGAAACCTCGGTCCAAGAAGGATCGAAACAAGGAATTCTTTGACGGAATTCAACGAGGTGATGAAGTTATAAGTAAGTAAAATATTTTCCATACTCACGATCAGATTCATTAAACTTAAACTATTGAACATATACGAAATCATATGTATTTGTGTTTGTCAACCTTTTCAACGTTGAGCATTATTGATAAGAATCAGAATATGTGTGATTATTTTTGTTTTGTAAGATGTGGGAGACTCTGCTCTTTTCATTTCAAATGGGAATGATCGACCTTTCATAGGTAAATATATATACTTTCCGCCTTTTTTAATGCAACGATACATATTCAATGTGGAAAAGTGTTCATCCTAATTAATTTACATTAATTTTGCTCAAATTATATAGGTCGTGTCGAGAGATTTTGGGAAAAGAAAGGACAGAAGATTGTACATGTGAGATGGTTTTACCACCCTGAAGAAGTAAAAACAAATAGCAGGCGTCTCCAAGGATTAAAATATGCGGTATGTTCTCATATATTCAAAACGTTTAGCAGTTGAACTTAATGTACAAAAGTTATATGTAGATTATCATGTGTGCACACCAGTCAAGGTTTTTTTTCATGTTGTTTTTTTGTACATAAATGAATACAGGGTGCTCTTTTTGAATCACCGCACATTGATGAGAATGACGTACAAACCATTGCAAAGAAATGTGAAGTCTTGCCATTTGACGAATTCAAAAAGAAAGTTGGCTGTCTCCAAAAATGGAGCAGGAATACATCACAAAATATTTTCTACAAAGCCGGCTACTATGATCCATACACATACAAGCTCGTTTTATCTAAGGATCTGAAATGAACCATGATGATCACTCATATAGTCTGACTTATTCATTTTAATTTCAAGAAGAATATTATATATATACAATATATACATACATAATTATACTATACAAAAACCCGTACATTATATTTTGAGCCCCAAAAACAGTGTGGGCAAAAGTTTACATTTGGTACCTTTTGTGACGTAAACAAAAATTAGGTTAAAACTTTGCCCAATTTTTGATGATAACGAGTCACAAATATTCTAAATAATAACACAAAAAAATTTGGGTATCCTAAACCAACCCCAACATTTAAGAAAAATCAAAATGTCCAAATTGCTATGTATACATTGGGAAATACACACAGTTTGGATTTCCGAGTTTTAAAAAATATTTTTGTTGGTTTTTTTTTAGTATTTGTGTACCAAATTAATTATGAAATTAATGTTTATGAATAAAAACAGGTCACTAATTCACTTTAGTAAAAAAAAAAATACAATCCGAATTCCCAAATTATTACTGTGTGGAAGTGGAAAGGTGTAAACTTCGACGTATATAAGATGAATGTTCGTGCAATTCTCCATATACCGTCAAACTCCGCAGAAATGTCCTATTTGGTTTCTCAACAACTTATTTAATTTGAAACGCATACTAAATTACACCCGTGATCTTTTTAATCACAGGACTCTCATAAAACATAATATAGCAATTAAATACACAGAGAATTTGAGATAGCACTTATAGACTCAGTTATGGTAAATATGATTGTATTTTCACACAGTTCACAGAAATGTTGAACTGTGATAGTAGGTGTCTCGCTGTTTTCCGAATAGATTTTCCGATGGTAGTTTCTTGAATACGCGCGGGAATTTTAAATTGTTTTCAGTGACACTGAAAAATATAACTTCTTAACTTTAATTTAAAAATAGGTTGTAATAGGCAATTAGTTAAAACAA